>JAIUZE010003405.1:0-16764 GCA_022085475.1 Heliosperma pusillum | reverse complement strand
CCAAAGGAATGAGAATACCAAGCACAAGACAAAATAGTGCTCAAACCGACTAATTTGTAAAAACCGACTCAAAGTGGAAACATATCGAAAACCGTCACCAAACATGTGATACATGCGAAAGAGATATCATATATTCAAAACATGAATATTATAAGACTCTACGTAAAATTATACGATAAACCGATCATGTGAACTAATATAAATTACGAGTTTTAGAAGTTGAAGGAAAAATGTACAGCCGTGTTCCAGGCCGGGCGGGAGACCGGCGGCCGGTGGGCCGGCTCAGAACACAGGCAAAAACTCAAAAACAGAGGAAAGGGGTCTGGGCCGGTCAGTCGACCGGCGGCCGGTCGACCGGCACAGCCAATCATACCAAATCAAAGCTTCCTTCACTGATGTGTTCCAGGCCGGTGGGTTGACCGGTGGCCGGTTGGCCGGCCTGGAGCACCATATCATGCAAAACCCAAATTTCCAAAGAAGTTTCTGATGTGTTCCCAGCCGGTGGTCAGACCGGCGGCCGGTCGACCGGCTGGGATCACTTCTTCACCCGTGAGCTTCCAAAGCTCAACCAATTCATTTCAAAACTCAATTATACTTCTAATAATTCATCAACAATCAATATATATCATCAATATCCATCATATAACCTCATTTACTAATCATAGCATAGTTTCTAATCTTCCTAATCGTAATCTAATACGATTTTCTAGCATATAAACATGTAAAACACGTAAGTAATACCGAGTAACCCTTCACCGTTACCTTTGAGCGTCTCTAATGATCGTCAAGCTCCTCTTCTATAAGAAAATAGTCTTTATCGGGAGCTTGGAGGTCGCCACCTACAATTAGATCGTAAAAAGATGAATAAAGTTCATCTTGAGAAAGACGGAATGCTTAAAAAGCGAGAAAGACGATAATTTTATTATCAATACGGATAGAGGAAGGTACGGGAGGAAGAATAAGATGAACTTACGTAAATTCTATCGAGTAACGAAGAAACTACGCCAAATCTAAGATGGAAATCAAAGAGGGGAATTGATTTCTTAAGGAAGAAGAAAACTAGGTTTGATTTTGTGTTTAATGAGATTTTAGGTTAAGGAGGGAGTGTGTTGTGAGTTGTGTAGAGAAAAAGTCAAACACGATTTCCAAAGTCCAGAAAGTCAAACTAGACTGAAGACGACTTTTTCAGGAAATCTCGCAGAAATTCCAAATACGAACTCGGAAATTCTAAATTCGACTCGGAACTTAAAATTATAATTTAAACTTAAAATTACTGAAACGATTTCGAAAAAATATTTCTATTAGAAAAATAGGGTACAATTCCGGGTGTTACAATCACCCCACCTTTTAAAAAGTTTCGCCCTCGAAACTTGAGGAAAATAAAAATTTACCTTACTCGAAAAGACTCGGATATTTACGACGCATAGAAGCTTCGGTTTCCCAAGTCTCTTCTTCGACATTAGCACTTCTCCACAAGATTTTCACCAACGGAACTACTTTACTTCTCAACTTCCTATCCTTACGATCTAGGATACGGATCGGCTTCTCTTCAAAGGATAGATTCGGTTCAAGCTCGGGCAATTCAACTTGAAAGACATGGCTTGGATCACTTACATACTTTCTCAATTGAGAAACATGAAAAACATCATGAACCTTAGCCAAATTCGGCGGCAAATCCAACTTATAAGCAACAGCACCAATCCTTTCCACAATATCAAAGGGTCCAATGTATTTCGGGCTCAATTTACCCTTAACACCAAACCTTTTAACACCCTTCATAGGAGACACCTTCAAGAATACTTTATCACCAACTTCAAACTCTAACGGCCTTCTTCGGATATCGGCATAAGACTTTTGACGGTCTTGAGCGGCTTTCATTCTATCACGAATGACCTTCACATTATCAATGGTTTCAACAAGAACATCGGGGCCTAAATCACGATTGTCACTCAATTGATTCCAACATATAGGACTCCGACATTTCCTTCCATAAAGAGCTTCATATGGAGCCATCTTGATAGATGCATGATAGCTATTGTTATAAGAAAACTCCACCAACGGTAAGCTCTTTTCCCAACTAGACTGAAAGTCAAGAGCACAAGCCCTAAGCAAGTCTTCTAAAGTCTGAATAGTCCTCTCAGTCTGACCATCTGTAGCGGCATGAAAAGCAGTACTCATCAACAACTTACTACCCATGGCCTCTTGCAAAGATTTCCAAAATCTCGAACAGAATCTCGGATCTCGGTCGGATATAATCTCCAAAGGAACACCATGGTATCTAACAATTTCATCCACATAGGCTATTGCTAAACGATCCAAATTCCAAGTTTCTTTGATCGGAATAAATCTAGCACACTTGGTCAATCGATCAACAACAACCCAAACTGCATCTTTACCTCCAACGGTCTTCGGCAAAGCCATAACAAAATCCATAGAAATAGATTCCCACTTCCATAGCGGAATATCCAACGGTTGTAGCAATCCACCGGGTCTCTTGTGTTCAATCTTCACTTGTTGGCAAGTCAAACATCTTCCAACATAAGAAACAACATCACCCTTCAAGTTCGGCCACCAAAACTGTAGCTTCAAATCCTTGTACATCTTATCACCACCGGGGTGAATAGAATAAGGGGAAAGATGAGCTTCATCAAGAACTCGCTTCCTCAAATTAAGAGCATTAGGACAAATAAACGACCATGGAAACGAAGAACACCTTCATTATCAAACTTGAAATCTTTACCTTTACCTTCAAGAATTTTGGCTTGGATAGACTTGTAGGTAAGATCATCAACTTGGCTTTCACGGATTTCACGAAGAAACACAGGTTCGGCAATCATAGCACCAATATGAACAAATCCACGTTCTACAAACTCCAAACTCAATCTTCGAAACTCAGCACAAAGATCAACAGGTAATACATGCAAAGCATTCAAAGCATGAGAAGCTTTCCTACTAAGAGCATCTGCAACAACATTAGCCTTCCCTTCATGATACAACAACTCAAAATCATAATCGTTCACCAATTCCAACCATCTTCTTTGCCTCATATTCAACTCTTTTTGAGTAAATATGTACTTCAAACTCTTGTGATCGGTGAAGATACGACAATGAACTCCAATTAAATAATGTCTCCACACTTTCAAAGCATGAACAACAGCGGCCAATTCCAGATCATGAGTAGGATAGTTCACTTCATGAACTCTCAACTGCCTAGAAGCATAAGCCACAACCTTCCTATTTTGCATAAGAACACAACCTAAATCCCATTTTAGAAGCATCACAATAGACATCAAAGTCTACTCCATCTTCAGGCAAAGTCAACACCGGAGCGGTAGTTAACCTCTTCTTTAACTCCTGAAACGCATTTTCACAAGCTTCATTCCATAGGAATTTGGTTTCCTTCTTCAACAATTGAGTCATAGGTCTAGCAAGCTTAGAGAAATCTTTGACAAATCTTCTATAATAACCAGCTAAACCAAGGAAACTTCGAATCTCTCTAATATCAGTCGGACTCTTCCAATCAACAACGGCCTCAATTTTGGAAGGATCCACCATCACACCTTCTTTAGAAATCACATGCCCAAGAAAGGACACTTTAGGTAACCAAAATTCACACTTAGAGAACTTAGCATACCACTTCTGACGACGTAGAACACCCAAAATAATCCTCAAATGAATAGCATGCTCATCTTCGGACTTGGAGAAAATAAGAATATCATCAATGAATACCACCACACACTTGTCAAGATACTCACTAAAGGTGCGGTTCATTTGATCCATAAAGATAGCAGGAGCATTCGTCAATCCAAAAGGCATTACCTTGAATTCATAATGGCCATACCTCGTACTGAAAGCGGTCTTTGGAATATCAACATCTCTAACCGGAATCTGATGATAAACCCGATCTCAAATCAATCTTCGAAAATGTAGAAGCACCCTTTAACTGATCAAATAAATCTTCAATTCTAGGTAAAGGATACCTATTCTTGATTGTAATCCGATTCAATTCACGATAATCGATACACAACCTCATAGAAACCATCCTTCTTCTTCACAAAAAGAACAGGAGCACCCCAAGGCGAGGCACTTGGTCGAATAAAACCCTTTTCAATCATATCATCCAACTGCTTTCTTAACTCTTTCAATTCAGAAGGAGCCATACGATAAGGAGCTTTGGCAATTGGACCAGAACCAGGAACAAGATCAATAGAGAATTCGACATCTCTCTCGGGAGGAATCCCGGGCAAATCTTCAGGGAATACGTCAATGAACTCTCGAACAATAGGCACATCTTCAATACTTGGCAAAGAGGTATTTGAAGAAGTCACAACACACAAGAATGCTTTGTAACCTTTTCTAACCATACTTACCAACTTCAAAGCGGAAATTAAAGACACACCTTTACGGGGATGAGATCCCTTATAGGTTACTCTAACACCTAAAGGACTCTTTAAGAAAATCTTTTGATCACGACACTCGAATCTAGCATGATACATAGCTAACCAATCTATACCTAAAATAATATCAAACTCTCCTAGAGGAAACTTAAGGAGATTTGCGGGAAATATAGAACCCGAAATAGATATAGGTACATTTGGATAAAGAGTAGAACAAGAGATAATATCTCCGGATGGTAAGGATATGGGAGTATCCCCACTAGATGTCGGTTTGATTGATAATTTATTAGCATAGGTTGATGACACAAAAGACATTGAAGCACCGGTATCAAATAAAATAAGACACGGTTGCTCTAAGATTGAGAACATACCCGTAATGATCTCGGGATGAGCGTCGGCTTCGGCACGACTCATGACAAAGATTGAACCCTTAGGCTTAGGAGGAGGAGGGGGCAACTTTCGATCGGGGCAATCTTCATAACGATGACCACCCTTTTGACAAAAGTAACAGAGATAAGGTCGGTTTGAACAAGGCACACCGGGATGGTGTGGTTGCCTACAACGGTTACATACACGACCTTGAGCTTGAGCTTGAGGAGCATAAGGTCTATGAACTACATTTGAAGTAGCTCTAGGAATAAAAGGAGAAGGATTTCTTGCATTGGAAGAAGGATTAAACCTCCTCTTGTTAGCATAGGAATTAGAAGAAGACGGAATAAACGGCCTTTTCCCAAAAGCATTCGGCCTCGGAGCATAAGAAGGAGAGGGATTATTCATTAAAGCTTCATCCCTTATAGCCTTCATTGAATTCTCGGCCCACAAAGCATCATCATAAAGATCTCCAAAGGATGCGGTACCCCTTCTCACCTTACTTTGAAGCACGGCATTCAACTTATTGCGATAATAGAAAGCACGATCTTCATCATCACGAATAAGCCTTGGCGCGAAATGAGCGAGTTTATTAAACTCCGTTGTAAAATCTTGAGCCGATAGGTTGCCTTGCTTAAAGTCAATGAACTCTTTAAGCCTTTGCTGTTTAAGCTCTTTAGGGTAAAACCTACCCTCCACAAGAGCCTTAAAGCAAGACCAATTAAAGTCCTCTTCAAGAACGGCAGTGGCACTAGTGATAGCCCACCAATTGTCGGCTTCCCGCACTAGAAAGTGCTTTGCTATCCTTACTTTATCCTCTTCCCGGACTTGGTAAAGATCAAACTGCTTTTCCATTTCACGGAACCAATCGGATAGCTCCGTAGGATCCGGTTCACCACCATAAGGCACGATCTTACTCCTTGCAATTTGACCCGCCACCCATGTGATGATACAATATTTTACTCATTTTTGTCCCACTTTATATCCCCCATTTAGTCGGAATTTATTGCTTAAGTAGTATAATTAGCTCGTTTTGGGGTAAAATAGAATATTAGTGGTTTTATGTTAATTAGAGTTAATCTATATTATTTCTAGGGATTTTGGTACTGCTTCCATCATTTTATATGTACAGGTACAAATCAAGCGGAAACGGAATGATAAGACGGGTTGAGAAGAAGCTGAAAATGAAGATAATTAATAAAATTACACTCACAAACTCTCTGCCATCCTCCTCGTTTTGCTTGCAAATCAAAATCTCCAATCATCTTTTTCAATTAACAATGACAAAGCTCCAATTAATTAACCATTACCATGAGCCAAAGCTATCATCCCAATTACCTTCCATCATCAATCCCTTGTCAAATTCATTCACCATTAAATTCACCAATAAATACATGGTGGCACCATTTCAATGTTCTTCACCCATCTCCTTCGTTTAAAACCCGAAAACCCGACATCGGAGCTCCTCAAAGGAACCTCCATGGCTGCCCGCATCTCAACGACGACCCACAACTCAGGCCACCACCGAGACCAACACCGAAGCTTCCCATGGCGGCCACCATGGCTGTGCTTCCCACCCTCGTGCCTAGCATCCTCTTGAAGACCCACCTCGAATACAAAGCTTTTGGACTTCATTCAAGTGACCGTGCGCAACTCAACATTGCCGTGCGTAACTAATGCAGGACAGGTCCCACAGTGCGGAACTGACCGTGCGATTCTCACATGCACCGTGCGTGATTCTTTCAGCCGTGTGATTTGTGGGTTTGTCGTGAAGTATGCTGAGATCAATGGCTTTGCTTTTCCCTTTTTGTCTTGTTCTCTTTATTTTATCCTAGGTACTATGGAGTATTGTTTAAGAAGTAAGGCCCAAAAACATTACATAAGGGCTATTAGTTATTTACCCATATAAATAGAAGAAACCTCCAAAATTTAGAGGGAGCCACCATTTTTCAGATTTGTTTTAGTATTAGGGTGGTTTCTCTCTCAGAACTCTCCATTAATTTAGTTTAGGAGTAGATTAATTCACTCCAAGATTCAATCTTTTGGGCTTGGAAGACTAACTCTACCATATTTATGTAATTTCTATTCAAAGTTTGGTATTTAATTTCTCATCTCTCTTTGTTATTGTTATTTTTCATTTATTGTTGTTTGTTCTTCTAGTTTAGTAATAGATTAGTTTAAAGTTTAAATCTTTATACTCTTTCATGTTTAGTCTTATGTTTAGAATAATTATTATTGTGTTTTATGTTAGACTAGATATGCTTAGTGAGTAGTGACCTTTTCTAGGGTCCGATTAAGTCTAATTATGGGTATTGATTGGTGATTGGTTAAATTAGCAAGTAGCGGTTTATGGGTGATTGTTTTTGGTTGAGGTTGTTTTGTATTGACCCTTTATTTGACCCTTGTTCAACCCTTAGAGGCTATCAATGGGAGTTGGGCCAACTTAGGGGGTTACTTAGGCTATCGATGGGAGTCGGGCTTACGGTAGTGGACTTGGGTAAGTTTAGGGATCGACTCTAGGTGGGTTATTCGCGGGAGCGAGACCCCTTAGAAGAGACTCCACCTTTTGGCTAGGGGATTTCATCCGCGGGAGTGGGAAAGACCCTAGTTGGGACCTTAGTGTTGACCCGAAATGCCTTGGACTCGTGTAGGGGTTATCCATGGGAGTGGGACCCTTTATCGACCCTAGAGGCTACCTATACTCGGGAGGGTTTGGTAGTTAGTATAGATAACACCGTCTTGCTTGAACCCATATTTCGCCACTTGTTGATAGACCACCCACCGTTACAACCCGTGAAATAAGACTTGATCGGATCCTAGTTACCCTTAATCTTGATTAAATCCCGTTTTTCCCATAGCTATTTGTTTAGTTTGCATTTTAGTCTAGATCTTGTTTATCGCATTTAGTTATCATTAATTGAATTCAAATTTCCCCTTCTATCGACTTAGCTAGCATCCTTTGAAAACCGACTAGTATTCGTTTTGCTCTCCGTGGAAATCGACCCTCAAGTGCTACTTTGACGACCGTGCACTTGCGGTACTTTGAAACACACACCACCATGCATAACCACCTTGTTGATTGTCCTCCCTTCTAGGGTGAACTTGGTTGGCATTAGCTAAAGCGGCATCTTGCTGATTCTTCAGCACTTGAGCAAGAGCCTCCATCATAATATTATCAGCTGAACGCGGTCTAACCATCTTCATAAGAAACCAAGATAAATTAAGTTATCCTATCAATTAGCATAAACAAATAGACTACCAAATAAAGTCCTTAACTTCTACCCAACTCTCTCATTTATTATTTCACGGTCAAGTAGTTTAAGTTAGGGTTCACGTGTGTGCGTCGGGAGCGGCAAAGCTCTGATACCAACTGTGACAACCCTCGCGAATGCGGAATAATAAATCAAACAAGCATGCGAATTATAATGCGGAAATAGGTAGTTTTTAAAAACTTTAAACATGCAAGATATATATAACACGAGGTGTGTCAAAATATTACAACTAAGTACGGAATATACAATAAAGAGACGGGGTCTCTTAAAATGTTAGCAAAGAACAAGTGTTTAACCAAAACTAGCTACTATCGTCTATAGGTGAACTTCCAGGGACAACGCCCGCTAGCTCACACCCGAACCCCAAAATATCGAATCCAAAAAGTCATCCGTAGCAAGCAACCTGTTCATCCATGAAAAACATGAATGCCACAGTCAGTGGGGAGTAACTCCGGGTTCTTCCAGCCATATTACATCAAACGTACACATAAGGTAATACGAAAGTAAAGCATGCATATATATATATACATGTGAGTTGCGATAAGAATAAATAGGCAATACGAGATATAAAGATAAGATCATATAGAAATCAAATCCGTAACCATCATGTTATTCAAGACTCGGGAAAGACACTCTTAGGCAATCGAATACGCTCACTAGGGCTTGCATCTCACCGTTAGCGGTATAAGATTGATAAGATTGAGACTCGACAAACAACCATGCCAAGTCATGCAATGATCATGAATACTCAATCATGAAATCACGCATTCAAGTATAACAACATAAAGACGACCTTTCTCACGGTAAATGAAACGCACTAGCATCGTGTACATGGCAAGTATGATTAACAGGCATCCACGGGATAAGCATTTCCCTGTAACGCATACACGATCACATTTCGTATATGTTCACTAATTTCCTCCGGTAGGACGACGATAATAATACGGTCCTAGTCTAAATCTGGCCAGAATCTCGGAATAACGTGTTCCGATTCGACATGCGATAAACGTTTCGCATCCAAGACTCGGTCAATCATAGACGCCGAGTACCCCAAATTCGGTCAACATTCACGAAAGAGGCGGAAAAGAGCTCAAGCCTCATAACAAGCGGTACGCTACATGCAAATAACACCACCTCGCAAGTATACAACATTTGACGGCCGGGTCGAACAACGCATAGCGTTCAACTCCCAACAACGTCGTCATATGCCCACTACACATGCATTTAAGCAGTAGGATACCTCTCCGTTCCGACATTCCAGCCTTACGAACGGGAAGGTAGCCAAGGGAATGAGAATACAAAGCACAATACAAAATAGTGCTCAAACCGACTCATTTGTAAAAACCGACTCAAAGTGGAAACATATCGAAAACCGTCACCAAACATGTGATACATGCGAAAGAGATATCATATATTCAAAACATGAATATTATAAGACTCTACGTAAAATTATACGATAAACCGATCATGTGAACTATTATAAATTACGAGTTTTAGAAATTGTAGGAAAAATATACAGCCGTGTTCCAGGCCGGGCAACAGACCGGCGGCCGGTGGGCCGGCTCAGAACACAGGCAAAATCCCAAAAAACAGAGGAAAGGGGTCTGGGCCGGTCAGTCGACCGGCGGCCGGTCGACCGGCACAGCCAATCATACCAAATCAAAGCTTCCTCACTGATGTGTTCCAGGCCGGGTGGGTTGACCGGTGGCCGGTTGGCCGGCCTGGAGCACCACTTCATACAAATTCTCAATTTCCAAAGGGGTTTCTGATGTGTTCCCAGCCGGTGGTCAGACCGGCGGCCGGTCGACCGGCTGGGATCACTTCTTCACCCGTGAGCTTCCAAAGCTCAACCAATTCATTTCAAAACTCAATTATACTTCTAATAATCATCAACAATCAATATATATCATCAATATCCATCATATAACCTCATTTACTAATCATAGCATAGTTTCTAATCTTCCTAATCGTAATCTAATACGATTTTCTAGCATATAAACATGTAAAACACGTAAGTAATACCGAGTAACCCTTCACCGTTACCTTTGAGCGTCTCTAATGATCGTCAAGCTCCTCTTCTATAAGGAAATAGTCTTTGTCGGGATCTTGGAGGTCGCCACCTACAATTAGATCGTAAAAAGATGAATAAAGTTCATCTTGAGAAAGACGGAATGCTTAAAAAGCGAGAAAGACGATAATTTTATTATCAATACGGATAGAGGAAGGTACGGGAGGAAGAATAAGATGAACTTACGTAAATTCTATCGAGTAACGAAGAAACTACGCCAAATCTAAGATGGAAATCAAAGAGGGAAATTGATTTCTTAAGGAAGAAGAAAACTAGGTTTGATTTTGTGTTTAATGAGATTTTAGGTTAAGGAGGGAGTGTGTTGTGAGTTGTGTAGAGAAAAAGTCAAATACGATTTCCAAAGTCCAGAAAAGTCAAACTAGACTGAAGACGACTTTTTCATGAAATCTCGCAGAAATTCCAAATACGAACTCGGAAATTCTAAATTCGACTCGGAACTTAAAATTATAATTTAAAACTTAAAATTGCTGAAAAAGTTTCGTAAAATATTTCTACTAGAAAAATAGGGTACATTTCCGGGTGTTACAATAACCATTTTTTTTAATGGTTCTAATTTAAAATCTAAAATGTAATTAGATTGTGAAGCATAGTAAAATGAACCATATAGATACTAGATAGTCATATAAAGTAACCAGAGTAATGTAACAAGTCATCCCCAAATATTTACACACGAAGCCGTTTTTTTTTTTTTTTTCTCTTTTTCACTTTTTGCCTATAACAACAGTAATCAACCAAACTCGAACAAGTAAATCTTAATGAATGTCTAATTGTCTATAGCATAGTGATATTTTATTCTCAGAAAATTGCACCAGACATTCAAATCGTAATGTCTTATCTGACTATCTGCGTTTGCCTTACACATACAATTATGCACATTTTATATTTTATTTACTCCGCGATAAATAATAAATAATAATGATAATAATAATAATAATAATAATAAACCCTCAACGACCAACCAAATAAGAAGGCATGTAAATGTGTAATAATACCAAAGAGGAAAAAAATGAGGGAACCGAATAATCAACGAGTAAACACAAAGTTATCTTGTATAAAATACAAAATACAAAATACAAAATACAAAATACAAAATGATACAATGTATCAACAAAATTAGCAGGCCTAACAAAAAAAAGGCCAAAATTCACATAATTTATCATAATTTAATATATAAACACACAAAGGATAACCAACATTCACACCTTCACTCCCCAATCCTCATCTCACAACATCATTCTCTTCATTCCTCAACTACTCTTCCAATAATCCCACCCTTTCTATAGTCTTATCGTCTGAAAGACCGTCTCGCACTAAATTATTTATTTATTTATTCCGGAGTTGTTTAGGTCGGGTTAAAAATATGTCAATAACATGTGCTGACTATTTTCCCGACCTTTTATGCTCTGAGGAATCTACTGACGTTTTTACCCCTGAGGATTCCGTTGATACGTGTTCTGAATTCGAATCTCCGTCGAATCTACTCGATGATGATGAATTATCTATTGCTGCGTTCATCGATGATGAACGCAGCTCTTCCGCTTCTACCTCTGTTGCCTCTGTTGTTCTTGATTCTTCAACGCGTTCTCAGTCTGTTGCGTGGATTCTTAAGGTACAATTAAAATGAATTGAAACAGTTAGTCGTACTTAAAACCGTCTTTTATAATATACGGAAATGATCAAGATAACATGAGAAAACGTAGTCCTTAGCTGGAGACTTTGAGACGGTCTTAAATGAGATTTTGTTAAATTGAAATACAAATTGTAAAATAAGATATCGTAAACACTTATCTATTACTATCAATAAAATAAAATGATTCTCGTTCTAAAAACTGTGTTACTAGTAATTACTGAATTGCAATTAGTTACTGTAATTTTTTTTACTGAATTTAATTTGCGGTAATTTCGTTGTTAATTGACCGTTATGTTTAATTTGATTTTGCAATTGAAGAAAAAGAATTATTTTAATCGAGTAATAAATAATTGTGAACGTGTTTGTCAGTTTGTCACCGCGAAAGTGGCGGCGCGCGCGCGCGTCTTTGTGCACTCTTACTTTATTTCTCACTTTTTTTTATTAGTAAAAGTAAATAATTATTCCTTCGGTTTTAATTATTTACTGTAATTCTTAAATATTTTAATTATAAAAAAAAGAAGAGAAAATCCAGATGGAAAAGTCTTAGTATCATTGTTATCAATTTAGAACTTTTACCATACTGTGTTATTGTAAAACCGCCTTATATAAGACTGAGTCCATAATTAGGAGAAAAAAGATAGTTGATAAATTTCATAATCGCAATAGAGGGAGTAGCTCATTACCTTATAAGGTGGTAAACTCTCCCCTCTTTTATCAATGTGGGATTACACTCACATGTGGGAAATCGGGTTTCTTCACAATAATACATCTGAGATAATACCTCGTACTGATATGAATTAGTGTTTTTGTGTATTTTTTTCGAGTCTTTTAAAATTTATAAGTTACATTTTAAATTTTATATACGATCTTTTTTAAGTTTTATTATAATTTTGTGAGCTTAATATTCAAATGAATGTCCTCAACTTTATAGTAAAACTCATAAATTTTTAATACAAAACTCAAAAACTTAATTAAAATGCTCGAAAATTACACTATCTGTGGTAGCACATCAGATGTCGCCTAATTCTGTTTTGTTAATGTAATTAGGAATTCAGGATACACCTTAATAACTAAACACGGAGTTTTAAGTCTGGCTACAAAGAATCACTTCCACGATTTTTTTCAATAAGTGGGTGCACTATTCTTGATTTGGTCAACTCTAACTATAGGCGATAGCTTGTAAGCCATATGTATGGAGTAGATTAGTCATTTTTTCACCCGGCTGATTAACTAGTTTCTAAAATGTATAATCTATGGCCATATTTACTCCCACAATGTTTATACCTCCATCCGATTAGCTATTTGTGTTTCAACTACTCGAGCCAACCTATTTGGATAAATTAGTACTCTGTATGTATTCTGTAAGGAGTCGTTTAGGATGGTAGTACTTTCTTAGAGAGTAATGATGTTTAAGGTGAGAATGAGGATAAAAGAGTAATAGAAATATTCTCATACCGAGTATAGTTATCCATCCTCCCCTAAGGCCTAAGTAATGCATTACCTGATATATTGGGTAATAATTATTCCTTTAAGTCGTTACCACCACTAACCACCAATATCCTTTTTTTTCCTTCTCTTTTTATGTTTTATTACTCTCTTTGTAATTAAGCTTATCGCAAGCGACCCTAAATGTTTTCACGAAAAAAATGGAGTTTTAGGGGGAATCAGGATGCTAGACCTGTAGACTTCCCTCCATCCTTCTAACTCAATTGTTTCCGAAAAATTATAGGTTGATGATAACAGAACAACAGGAAACGGAGATTTAACAACTAACTGATTTGGTGGTCGCTAATTGTCCAAAACTGGTAGCTAACAGTCTCTTAATTACTACTACGTATTGACTTAACTAGCTGCACTTCTTTTTATTGTGAAATACTAGTCATTCGATAAAGTTCTTGATGCAATGTTCTATTTTGGGTTCTTCAGAATCGACCTATTTGTGTTGCTAGGACAAGGGTAAAGTTGCGTACATATGACCCCTTATCCCGCAATTTACGGGAGCCCTTGAGACACTAGAGTAATGTAGTTCGATTCCACATACTTATTTGATTTCAGTGATCAGCTGATGTTCCCACTAATAGTTTCAGTAAATGCTGCATATCTTAGTTAAATAATTTATCAGGGTGATATTGGCTATTACTCCATATACTGTCTATGTTATTAACAAAATTTTACTCAAAATCAATGTGTACAGGTTCAAACATTCTATGGGTTTCAGGCAGTGACAGCATACCTCGCTGTTAACTACTTGGATCGCTTTTTAACTTCGCAACATCTACCGGTTAGTTATACTCATTCATTATATACTGATATATTTGCTGTTTCATACCTTAATCGGACTTGGTTATTCGATTGAATTTGCACAAGGAAGAAATAGTATGAACTGATTCAATGACGGATCTTAGAAAGGCCGTCTACTGACCTTCTTAGGTTTTAAGTTCCGTATTTGTGCTAAGTAATACTCCGTAGTATTAATCAGTGACGATTAAACGACATTGTTAATACCCCAGAGTAATTCTAGACCTGGCAAACAAGTCAACCGGGTCGGGTTTGTTCAGATCGGGTCATCTCGGATTTAAGAGAATTGGGGTCTATTTGAGGTCGGGTCATTCTCGAGTTAGTTATTATCAAGTTATTTAGATATAGCGGTTAGTTTCCAACAATAAACATTCGGTCTAGTCAAGCTCAGGTGCCGGGTTAGTACGGCTTGGATACGAGGGTCGGGTCAATTTTGCCACCTGATCACCCTTGATTTATCGTCAAGATTCGCTTTTCGACATATATATGTCGGGCTGGTGATGAAATTTCTGAAAAGGGGTACACAAGTAAGCTCATAATTGAACAGAGGACACAGCCTTCTTTAGTGTATAGTCTACTCTTCCTGAAATAAATAAGGCTCCTCCATGATCTGTCAAACTTATTAATGAAATGTCCTCTGCAATGAATTCTAGTGGATGACCCGGGTATTCATCATCTACACCAAATAAAAAGGCTAGCTTCTCACCTACCCTTTATAATATTTCACCTTCTTTTGGCCTACATTGTCAATTCAATAATGACATTATGGACTATGTACAATACATTCTACTAATAACAAATCCTAACCTCTATCATGACTATGATTTGATAAATTTACAAATGTCGAAACGCGTTTTTTGTTAAGCAAGCATGCTAATTGAAATCCATAATGTATGGTTGGTGACATAATTTTGTCTTATATTTTTGTTAGCTTGTTTCTTCTTCAAAATGTCCGTACCAGGTTTTGAACCCTTGACTTTTGATCACGCTGACTCTGATACCATGTTAGATATACGGCATATAGCATCTCAACCAAAACCTTAACCATTAAGTGATAATTGAGCCCTAGTCAAAACTCAAAACAAGTAGATTTCCCGGATCTCGAATCCGAGTTGTCCAATTAGTATAGATCAGTTCCTTACCATTTGAGCTAAATGCGAGTTAGCTGTTAGAGGTTACTCCATATTCTTACCTAATCTTATTCTATGAATCTAAGTCACATTTACTGATATTGAAAACTGAGTGCCAGAGTAGGGTCCCTATTTCAGTAGAAAAACATGGCTTGTGATGTAAATGTTTATACGCTCCTATTTCACTTTGTATGATCAAATGATTTATCTTAGTTGACAGATGCTATGGTAGACCATCATTGATTCACTAGAAGCAACCTCTGTTACTACTTATTAATAGTGTATATTCCCTACCTTATGTACTATGTAGCCTAGCTGTACGTCTGTACCTTGGTAGAATTACAAATTCTTCTTAAGACTGACATATCCGTCTTAAATAAAAAAACGGATCAACTAGATGAATGAGACAAAAAGCAGAATGTCTAGGAAATGACACTTTTGTCCCATCTATCTATATGGGGGTAGTATTTGACTCGTTTTACGCTTAAACGAATATGACCGTTTTAGGTTAAACCAACCGGATAACATCGAGTGAGTCTCTTTTAAGACTGTCTTCAGTGTAAAATGGGCCCCAAATCAAATCTCTGGCACTAATTTATGCCCATTACTAAGCGAGTAACCGGGCATGTGGGTTGCTTTAGATCCGTTTCACATTTATATGATTTCTCTGAAAATAAGGTACTTTTTGTATCTAAAAGTTGAAAGCTTCTTCTCCAAGGAACTGTTAGTGACTTAGTGTGTATTAGCCAAACTTTAATCATCTAAAAGCTGAAAACTGTACTCTAAAATAGTAACCTAATCAAGAGATGTGTATTCATTATAACTTATAAGGTAAGTGTACATTATTGACATTAATGGTGGATTGGTGGGTTACTTTGCTGACTGATTAGTGGATGGTAGGTGAGTGGGTGACTTGGGAGATGGATTTCCAAGCTGTTCCAAGTATATTTTTAGAAATCTTTTATGTCCTTCGACGACAAATGTCTATAACTTTAAGTTGCGAGATGAAACGTATTTCAGAAAAGACCCATCGCACTTTACTGGTTATCGTTTGATATCCATAAATATTTAGGTCAACTGGTAAAAGGTTGTTCTATCTTAACCAAAAGTCTTAGGTTCATGCGTTGGGAATACAGTCGTGTTAAAATTCATGAGGGACAACTTTACCGTCTTAGTAGTCCTACCTAATCCTAATCGGGAAATTTGCGATGCAAAATGTTTCTGGGAGTTGTATAAGATTATATTATCTCATTAAGAATTTAGTAGTGTTAATTACTCCGTATTTGATTAAGCACGCACTCGAATGACGATTGTGCCTTCTTTTTGCTCTATCTGATCTAGCAGCAAACAGGTGGATGGCCATTACAACTTTTATCAGTCACTTGTTTGTCACTAGCTGCCAAGATGGAGGAACCTCTTGTTCCTTCCCTATTGGATCTTCAGGTCACCATCATAGTACAACTCTCCTTTTCTTTTCTTTTTTTAAAAGCCAAAATATTATATGTCACATATGTAACTTTCTTTAGATCTAATGACATTTATCATTAAACACTGATAAGGGTACTAATTTTTTTTTAAT
>JAIUZE010003404.1:0-12720 GCA_022085475.1 Heliosperma pusillum | reverse complement strand
CTAGTTCATGCATATACATCCATGAAACTGCACAAATAAGACAAGTAGCAGAAAATGAAAAAAACTGATGACCTTCCTAATAAACATTCATCTGAATTGATCTAAATATTACGCATAAGCTAGATAAATAGAAACACTAACTTAAAATTAGACTTCAGTAATAGAGACTTACGTCCTTTAGCAGCTTTGAACTATAGCCTAACTTAGTCCCGTTGTACGTCTCCAAATGACGCATAAGGTAAATTCCAGTATCAGACTCAACATCAAAGGTTGAATTCGGAACATACAGTTTGGCTATTAAAAACCATGCAACATTCAGCTTTGGAATCTTATTACTAAGCTTTGAAATCAACAATTTCGTCTGATAAGCGAAAGACAATGCCAAGTAAATAATTTATTTTAAAAGTAGACCTAAATCAGCCATTTAACAAGCTTATTGCGAAAGCGTATGAAGACATACCACATCTTTAACATGGACTGAATAATCAGTTTGCTTCGCATCCATTAGGTGTATAACTTTGTACAAGCTATTCTCAATATGGAAACAAAAAATAAGTGGCGTGGGTGCCACAACAGGAGTAAAAACCTGCAATATAATAAAAATAAAAAGGCTATTAGCTAAGAACTATTTATATTATTAATTAGCAACATTTTAAAAAAATTTAAATCTTCAAGGAATTACCAACTTCACTTCTTCAAAGTTGACGTCCAATGAGGTAATCTGTAGATTAAATTAGGTGATGTATTAGAGAATACAAAAGCTACAATTTGATAACTGACGCTGTAACAAAATTAAATAAAAAACCTACATCAGTTTCTTCGGTGAAAAATAGACGGCAACGGGATGTACGAGATCTTAATCTGTTTTGGTCATTCAGATAATCACACCACAAACTGATGACATTGCTGTGAACTTTACTACCAAGTAACAAGGTCTTTAAATCACGTCGTGTAAGACTCTTGCCCGTATGGCTGAACAGAACCTCGCTAAACATGTATAAAAAAGGAAACATTAGTGTTATAAATAAAAAATATAATACATTTATCGAATACAATGAAAAATGAAGAGATGTAGTAGACTAATACATACCCTTCGTCTAAGTCACATGCAAATGCATAGTCTCCAATCTCTTTCTCAGACTGACTCAAGTCACGCAACACATCCACGTTTCGTATGAAGAACGGTGCACGGTAAACATCAGCTACCTTAACATTCCTCTTTGACAGCACCCTCTTAGGTTGCCGGGTCTCCAGGGCATGTTTTGAGGGGCAATTGGGGACACTTGTACAAGGGGAGAAGAAGGCATAATTGGCGATTGATCCAATGACAGTTGAGACGAGATAACTATTGGTGATGGTTGGGACGGGATAATTATTGGCGATGGTTGGGACGGGATAACTATTGGCGATACATGGCACTGAACTACTACAGGGGATGAAATGAAAGGTGTAGCTGACGTGCTTGCATGGGGAACGCCCGCATGAGGAGCCTTAAAATAATGAAACTTCACTGAGTCACGGAACTCTTTGGCGCGTCATCACCAGTAAAAAGACTAAAAGAGGGTCCTTCCATAAGATCTTTGTCCATCTTTTCTTTGCCAAGATTATATAGGCATTATTAAGAACACTTTCTAGTTTAGCTAAGACAGAGGGGTTATCAAGAAAATCATCATCCCCATATACCTCATCCTTCTTCTCCTCCTCCTCCGTTTCAGGTTCAACTTTCTCTTCGTCTTGCTGAACTTTATCCTCCTCCATCCTCTGATCTAGCTCCACTTTATCACCACTTGCAGAACCACCCACGCCAGCAGCACCCTCCCTATCCCCCTCCCTCTCAGATTCTCTACTCTGTTGAGACATGGAGAACCCTTCAAACAACGAACCAGCCAAAGATTGCATTTGAGAAACGGCGACTAAACTGGGAACCTTGGATTTAGCTTGCCGAATTGCCTTGGATAATGCATC
This sequence comes from Heliosperma pusillum, assembly GCA_022085475.1. Lineage (NCBI taxonomy): Eukaryota > Viridiplantae > Streptophyta > Magnoliopsida > Caryophyllales > Caryophyllaceae > Heliosperma > Heliosperma pusillum. The sequence continues at coordinate 10,755 of JAIUZE010003404.1, read as the reverse complement.
ATAACTGTCTGCAAAATGAACAGCAGACCCCGCTAAAATATTAACGCATTTTTTTTTCTCTTCAAGGGGACAACCTTCTTCATTACCGTCAACCTTATCTTTTGTTGCATTATCAGGCCGGTGTTTCTCCTCCGTTTCATGGACAATTTCAGAATGATAAACAAATCTGTCTACTACGCGCCCCTTTCCGAAACCCTTCCCCTCGTGTTTCTCCAACTTCACCCTTTCTCTGATCTTTTTGTCCGACCAACTAGCCAACAAAGGAAAAGATCGAGATACCGTTCGGGACTTAAAAAATACTCTATCCAAGTAGATAAAGGTAAAAATCAGAATAGGTCCCTTAAATTACGTATTAGGATCACTAACCACTGCCTCTTTCCATGAAATAACATTGTCCATCATTTGATCCCTTGCAAATTAGCACCAATTGAAATTAGGAACACCGGAGAGATCACCTAAGCAACTTAATATGCGAGTGCTAGGAGCATCACCAATCACACCCATCAACAGAGTTGAAACGATATACAAAAGAAAGTTTCTCTTGAAATCGTCTCCACCATCCCGCTGCTCCATCATCTTCTCTAGTACCAGCTTTTTGGTAATATTTGAGGTGCTAAACTGCCCTTTAAATCTCTTGACAGCCTCTAAATAAGCCTCCTCTTTGGAGTACCTCCCAACTTGAACGATTTCTAATGGACCCAGCGGAATTCCAGTTGCCAAGTAGACATCCTCATCTGTTATATCCAATTTCCCATTCATCAACGAACAATCAAAAGGATTGAATGACTCTACAATCCATCGTGCTAAATGACCATTGATTTCTTCTGTTTGAAGCTTGAGCAAACCCCCAAAACCCATGCTCTGAATGGCTTCAATTTGCTTCTCATATGGGTTCAACTTGATCAGATTAGTTATCATTGAAGGACTCATCCTCGTAAGTAGAGTCTTATAGTCATTATTACGTTTCCTTCTTTTCGTAGCTTTGATCACACTTGAGGTTCCTTCACCTTCGTCATTAGGCTTCCTTTTTTTGTTAGGTTGCTTCTTATTTGCACTTGCCTCTTCGCCTTTATCATTAAGCTTTTTACGAGGACTCTTTCGACATTGCACAACTTCTTCTGCTGTAAGAGTTTCCTTTTCTATATTACCTGGTAAAATTTAAGAACAGGTATTAGCTTCATAATTAATAACATAATGTTTCAAATTGATGAAAATGTATAACCTAGATGGTCTAATCATTCACAAATTGTATGCAGGTATGAGAGTGTTTAATGCACATATATTGCTGTTTCATGCATATGTACGGTCGTTTAATGCACATATGTTGGTTTTTGATGCATGTAAGAGGCTAGGTGCCTATTGCCATCATTTACTATTATTTTTAAGCCAAACTATATCGAACAGGATTAACACTAGGGGAGTGGTATCGTAAAATTAGAACGGGAAACGGTAGTTTAATGCACATATATTGCTTTTTTTTGTTAGGTTGCTTCTTACTTGGACTTGCATCTTCGCCTTTATCATTAGGCTTCTTACGAGGACTCCTTCGACATTGCACAACTTTTTCGGCTGTAGGAGTTTCCTTTTCCATATTATCTGTAAAATTTAAGAACAGTTATTAGCTTCATAATTAATAACATAATGTTACAAATTGATGAAAATGTATAACCTAGATGGTCTAATCATTCACAAATTGTATGCAGGTATGAGAATGTTTAATGCACATATATTGCTTTTTCATGCATGTACACGGTAGTTTAATGCACATATGTTGGTTTTTGATGCATGTAAGAGGCTAGATGCCTATTGCCATCATTTACTATTATTTTTGAGCCAAACTATATCGAACAGGATTAACACTAGGGGAGTGGTATCGTAAAATTAGAACGGGAAACGGTAGTTTAATGCACATATATTGCTTTTTTTGTTAGGTTGCTTCTTACTTGGACTTGCATCTTCGCCTTTATCATTAGGCTTCTTACGAGTACTCCTTCGACATTGCACAACTTTTTCGGCTGTAGGAGTTTCCTTTTCCATATTATCTGGTAAAATTTAAGAACAGTTATTAGCTTCATAATTAATAACATAATGTTACAAATTGATGAAAATGTATAACCTAGATGGTCTAATCATTCACAAATTGTATGCAGGTATGAGAATGTTTAATGCACATATATTGCTTTTTCATGCATGTACACGGTAGTTTAATGCACATATGTTGGTTTTTGATGCATGTAAGAGGCTAGACCGCTTCGCGGAAAGGGTTTAGGACGGGAAAGGGTTTAGGGTTGGATTAGGCAGGACCGCTTCGCGGACCCGCCTAATCCAACCCTAAACCCTTTCCCTTATCCTTATTCGAACGGCCGCGAGACCTAAAGACACCCTAGAGGGAGAAGAGTGAACCCTTTTCCGAGGGGACGGGATTAAAACTAGGGGAATGATAACCTTAAAGTAGGGATGGATTACACTAGCAGCCGCAATGTTACGTAGCATACTTGTACGGGATATCGTGGTTGTACATATTTTATGCATGTACACGATTGTTTAATGTACATATAAAGTAATTCCATGCATATGCAAAAGATAAGATCAGTTGAGACAGCTTACTTGAATTAGATGCCTTGCCTATTAATTCCTCATCATCTTTTGGTTTGGTTGAATAAAAAGTATGCATTGAACAGGTTTTTTAGCTGGTGGTTTTTTCTTTTGTGCAACATTTTTTCGTCCCATATCTGTGAATGATTTGAGAGATATTTTATGAATGTAAAAACACATATGGCTATACAAATATCATGTAGAAAGTAGGACAGAAATTGAGGCAAAATGATTCTAACATTAGTTCAAAGTACAAACCATTACATATGTCTTAATTATACAAATTACAAACCATTATAATTATACATAATACAAAAGGTTGGCAAAAAGACAACATTAAAACCGCATCAGACTAAAGCACCAAGCCAAATACATTACATTTGCAAAATATAAACTTGGGCTATCTAGAGTTTACATAACCTAATCTAAGTTAAAGTTCTACGAACTAGTAATTGTCTTGCAACTAGATATGCTGTTTGGAATGTCAAGATTGGCATATCGCGGAGCGCATCATTAATTTCTCGAACATGCACTTCATTAAGCACCCTAATATGTGCTCTCTGCAATGGATTTCGGTATTGGTAAATATGCAATAGTAACCTAGTTGCCATATTCTGTGTAAGGTAACATTTACACCTTTGGGAAATTATTCTAGAACCCCTACGAACTATCCTAACGCCATTAACATCATTAATTCGCAAGTTGGCTATGTATGCCGCATCAACAAGAGGTGCGTCAACATGAAAAATGAACAGTTGAGACCATTTTTTACAGACAGCGGCCATGTTTGCCTTGTCAAACTGACTATCAACTTTGCTGAAAATTGTTTCCATGATATCTTGATCATCAAGAACACCACTTTGTGCTTGACTACGCCTACCATCGACCTGAACTTCATGACCTTCAAATGTCCAACTAACACTTGCCTTTTTTGCGGTTACATAATTATGAATGAACTGTTGTCTATCTTCATCCTCAAGATTGATTACCCACCCCAAGCAATGATTGTCCATATTAGACCTAGGTTGAAAGGGGCAAAGTTAGAAAACGATATACGTAGTTAGATAGGCTCCTAAAAAGCTACATCTTATCTAGAGAGTCATTGATTCCGTAAGTAGGAGTACCATATTGAGGAAGCAAAAAGAAGTAAAGCAACAAAATAAACAAATGGATGTAGAAACAAAGAATTAAGTCGAACGTAGAGGAATCAATTGTATTGAAAATGAATCAGCAATAATAGTCGTATAACACAAAATTAGGGTTAGGATTGCAAACAAAATAATCAGAAATTGATAAAATACTAAATTGAATATAGGAAAACGTAATTAAACATACATGCAACAGTTGAAAACAACAAAAAACAAAAGCAACAAAAAACAAAAGAAATCAGAATGAATCATCAATAATAGTCGTATAACACAAAATTAGGGTTAGGATTGTAAACAAAATAATCAGAAATCAGATGATAAAATACTAAATTGAATATAGGAAAACTTGATTAAACATACATGCAACAGTTGAAAACAACAAAAACAAAAGAAATCAGATGTAATCACGCATTTCTAAAGCAGAAATTGAACTAATTTGAAGCACAACAAAAGTAAAAATTGAGTAATAGCAAAGAAATAGTAGAAAATAAGGAATTACCTAAACTTAAACGAGAAAACTATTGAAATTGGCGGAGTAATATGCTCAAAATTACAGCAATGGCGGTTGATCGTTGCAGGAAAAAGACATGATGAACTTGAGAAGAAGAAGATGATCGAAGAGAGAAAGTCTTGAAATTGGCGGAGTGAAGAAGAACGAACGAAGAAGAAAAGAAGCTTAAATAACAACAATGGCGGATGATCATTCCATGATCAAAGGAAGAAGAAGTTGTTTGAAGAGAAAGCGAGAGTGACAGAGAAAATGAGAGTGAGAAGAGAGAGAGAGAGGGGAAGTTTATAATTGGAAAATTGATTGTGACGGTTTGAAGGGGCAAGAGTGAAGAGTGAATAAATGAGAGTGTAACTGACTAATCTTGAGCGTCTAATATTATTAGATCTAAGGGCTGTGAGTGGTTCTCACAGTTCTCATTATCATGGAGATTCTCATTGGATCCCAAATATATATATATATATAGAATTAGAATCATGTGAGTTCACCCTATCTTTTTGAGTCCCTGAGTCCTAATCTCAACCGTCAGATCAAGAAGATCTAATGGCTGAGATTACACTACTGATAATAAGGCTATTTCTGTAATTTTGCGTCTTCCTATATAAGTCATATTGTACACCTAAACTTCATTCCAATTCATTAACATTCTCTCTCTAACTTTCCTTACCTAAATTTTCTCTCTATTTTTATTGTCATCTCTCTCCTCCTGTGTCTTCTTGGATCTTAATTACTTTTTCTTCCTCAACTATTAATAATTTATTTGTTCATCTTCTTCATTATTTGCAATGTCAGGTATTTCGATTCATTTTTCGTACTCTCTGTGTTTTTGTTCTTTTCCTTTTAATTTGATTATCTCTATTATTATGATTGATTATCTCTAATAACTTTTGATTTGATCAACGTTATTGTTATTTTCGTTTTATTTCTTAGATTTGTGTTATGACTTATGATTCATCTCCTTTTATGTATTTTCATATTTCATGTACTTTTCAACTTTTATCATCTCATTTTGTTATATGTAGCATGATTTCTAGATCACTTTTATTTATATTTTTCGTTTTTTATTGTTTTCATTGATGTAATTCTTCTATATGTGTTATTTCCTTGTTTTTTTGTTAAGCTTAAGAACTTAACAATATCTTTATGTCATCTCTTTGTTGTTTTTCTTTTTGTGAATACTTAAAATTGTTTACCTAATTAATGTAAATTAGTATCACGTGTTATTCTTAAAAGTATCACATATTTAGCATGCTTTTGTTCAGATTTGTACTTTACTCGATTTTTAATTAGGTTTTGTAAATATCTGTTGTTTATCTAATTAATGTAAATTAGTATCACACGTTATTCTTAACAATATCACATGTTGTGCATAATAATATCATAGTCTGAAATATACTGTTATACAATACATAGTATAAATAATTTAATTAAATTAATATCACATGTTATTGTAAAGAGTATCACATGTTACACTTAACAATATCACATTCTAAACTACATTGTAATTCATTATACTTTTTTTTGCTATAACCTATTGGATTAACATTTGTTGTAGATAATACTTTTGTTACACCTCTTTCCACTCCAGAATGCATACAACCTCATGATGTTACACTCAAAAGTTTCTTGATAGAGATCATGACTCTGGTCCAAACCCTTCGTCTTTGTTGTGAACTCTTTTACTTTCTCGATCAAATGAGTCATCTACTCATTTATGTTTCCCATTTTGATGTTTCTATATTTCATTTTGTCACAAAGATGGTTATTAAATGATGTTTTATTTTTTTTTCTGCAGATTTCTTCGCTTGTTGAGAATGATTAAGACTTTTGGGTCTGGATGCTGAAGAGTGTTATAATACAACATCAATGAGCAAATGAAGTTTTCTTTCTAGCCATATAGTACAACATCAATGACCAAATGAACTTTTTTTTGTAGTCAATTTTCTTATAAAGACAATCTTTATTCTCAGATATCTTTCAAAGTGGCTACAACTTTGTATTCTCTTTCAATATTTGGTTTGCACTTTGTTACTCCTAGATATCAGATTTTATTGTCTTTTCTATAACTCTTTTGCAAAACATTAGTAACAACTTTATTAACGAAACTTGTTTTTCTATAGAACGATGTTACTCTTATAATTTTGATAAAGTAGTACGACTTTTTAGACAAAAAATCAAAGTAACTCACTAACAATATCATATTTACATCATGATTTGCCCTTTTTATTATGTTTTATAACAATTTTAAATAAACAATATGTAGCGTCATAATATCACGAGATATTGAAAACAATATCACACGTTATAAGAAACAATATCGCATGATGTAGTTAACAATATCACACAATTGGATTAACAATATCACACAATTCGATTAACAATATCACACTATGCCATTAACAATATTACACAGTAGAATTAACAATATCACCATTTGCCAGTAACAATATCACAATAATATAGTTTACCTTTTTCAACCTGTTGATAATGAAGTACTAGATACCATAACAAAGAATGTCAATCACACTTCACCTAAAACAATATCACAGATTATGAAAAATAAACCATAATAAAGATTCTGTTCATATAAGAAGTTCAATAAATAATATCACAACATTCAAGACACAATATCATAATTTTTCTTAAACAATATCACAAAATATTAGTTTATGCATAAATTAGACTACTTATTCTACCAACATTACATCAATTCATTCTCAATAAAGGTTTTTTATCAATATCTTCTTAGTAGTCATTTGAGTTCCTTTCTCTACCTCTGCCTCTGCACCTATTACTTGCAACACTCTTGTATAATCTTTTCTGCATCTTGAGCTCTTGCATGTCCATCGTCATCATCTTATCTTCCGCTTTTGGTACAAGCATGTCTTCTAGGCAGCCACTCATGCATTCAGCCTACAACATTATAAAAAAACCATTGAAACTTTTATAAACAAATTATTCCAATATCCGCATACGCGCAACCATATTCCGGTTTATCAATCAACCATACCACTATTTGTTTGTTTTTCAAAGCTCTTTTTTATTTGTCTTAGTCCAGTTACTATGCTCGATTTATGATGATTAAATATCACTAGTGTTCACATTCAATATCACATTATACCAATAACAATATCACATCCTTTTTAATAACGACAGTATCACAAGGTTTTCATGTATCATAGTCAACATGTATATCTACATTACTCACTAACTAAACAATAACTCTCAATTTCTTAACTAAAATACTCACTAACTAAACAATAACTCTTGATTTCTCACTACAGTGTCAAATAAACTCAATTTCGTAATTTGAAACCCTAGATTTGATAATAAAAAAAATAAAATCCTAGGTTTTGCAATTAAATAAAAAAACATCTAATAAACAACTACACAAGGCAATCAATGATACATAATTAGTTCGATTTGTTTATATAATCACCAAAATCGTTCAAAATCCTCTATAACTAAAATATTAACAAATTTAAAGCAAGGACATGAAAGTACCACAAATCATTCGACAATTAGCTCGATGCTTTTGGTTTAATACTATCATATTCATGTAATTCAACATGCATGCAACAATTTCGAACAAAATCAACATGCATAATCAATTTAATAGTATAAATTATAAAAAAAAAGCATAAATTATAAAAACGAGTACCTATATGATTTTGGTGGCAAATCCACTAAGATTATTCAAGTGTAGTGAATGAATTCAACTTGAAAGTTGAAATCAAGTTGAAATTTAACACATTTTGCAGATTTTCGTGAGAATTTAGAGATGTTTTTTGGAGATTTTGAATCTGATTTTTAGAGAGAGAAAAGGGGTTTCTTTTTGGGTGAGAATCATGAGTTTTGTGAGTTATAATTAAAACCTACGTGGTACAATCTTAGAGCTCCATATTTGTCAGATCCAACGGTTGTTATTAGGACTCACGGACTCAAATATATGAGTGGACTCACCGACCGGATCTATATATATATATATATATATATATATATATATAGAGAAAGGATCAAGTGAGTCCATCCCAAAAGAGTGAGTCCATGAGTCCTCTTAGAGGCCATTGGATGTGGAAAATGGATGGTTGAGATTGATTCTCCAAAAAGGTCATTAAGATCACCTTCTCTCTACTTTTCACTAATTAATCATTAATCTACACTAATTCACTATATAACATTTTCCTCACAATTACTTCTCTTTCATCACTCATAATATTCATCCTCTCTATCTCTCTAAAACCCACAAAAATCATAAATCCAAAAAAATCACTCACCTCCTCTACTCTCTATAAAAAAACTCCCACCACCTCCATCACTTACTCTTCTCCGTCGGCCACCGCCGGCCACAACCGACCACCGCCTAAACTTTTTTTTTTTTTTTTTTGAAATAACACAAATACTAGATCTATCCCCACAAATACAAAAAACACTCCTCATTTTCTCTAAAAAAACACTCTCTTATGTTCTCTCTAAAATCAAAGCAACCACCAAAAGAAAAAAAAACTAGATCTAAAAAATAAACCACCAAAAGCAAGCCACCGCCTCACTCACGCGACCACCTTCGGCCACATCAGGTCCCACCTCCGCACCACCTTCGGCCACATCAGGTCCCACCTCCGCACCACCTTCGGCCACATGCACCGCCACGTCCGCCCTACTCCACCGCCACTCTTCCACCACTACTCCACCGCCACTTCCTCCCTCACTCACCTTCATCGCCCTCCTCCCTACGCCACTACACGACCAGATCTGGAAAAAGAAGATGAAGGTGGAGCCGGCGGTTGTGGTGCGGTTGTCGGGTGTCTAGGGTGGGGTGTCTGGGGTGGTTGTGGGGCCCTGGTTGGTCGTCTGGGGTGTCTGGGGTGGTCGGGTGAAGTGGTGGGGGTGGGGCTGTTCTGGGTTTCTTTATCTTTTTTTTTTTTTTTTTTTTTTTTTCTTATATTAAAATTTCAGATCTGATATATTTATTTTTTTGGTTGTTTTTTAATTTAGTTATTTCTTATAGTTTTTATGTTATATTAAAATTTCTTATAGTTTTTTTTTTCTTATATTAAAATTTCAAATCTGAAAAGGTGGGTCAAACTTTAATGACGTCTATTAAAATATCACATATTATTTATTAAAGTAACACATATTGTATATTAAAGTCACACATATTGTATATTAAAGTAACACATATTATATATTAAAGTAACACAAATCCTCTATTAAAGTTACACATATTGTATATTAAAGTAACACAAATTCTCTATTAAAGTTACATGTCTTATTTATTAAAGTCACATATATCAAAGTAACACATATTATTTATTAAAGTAACACAAAATGACCTTAAAGTTATATAATGACTGAAGTTACGCTTTTAGTATCTGAAGTTACCCATTTAATGACTGAAGTTTTTTTATATGTTTTATATGTTTTAATATGTTTTATATGTTTTATATTTATTAAAGTAACACAAAATGACCTTAAAGTAACACATTTATTTATATGTTTTATGTTTTTATTTTTTTATTTTAGATTTCGTTTTTTTATTTTTTTTATGGTGTTTATATTTCTAGATCTAAAGTTACACTATTTTAGACTAAAGTTATATAACTGAAGTTACATAGGTTTGTATTGAAGTTACATAGGTTTGGACTGAAGTTACAGAGATTTGGACTGAAATTTGACTAGTTTGGACTGAAGTCACACTAGAAAAGACTAATGCATAAAATTACCCTATCAATGACTAAAGTTACACAAATAATAATTGAAGTTTCACTAATAAAGTAAAATGTTACACTCATAAAAATGCTAAAATTTAATTGTATTTTGGGTTAAAGTTACACATATAAGGCTTGAAGTTACACAAATAATGGTTGAAGTTACAATCAGAAAAAGGCTAAAATCACATAAAATTGTCTTAAAGTTACATAAATTCAAATTCATATAGTCGAAATCACATTTTAGCTTGAAGTTACACAAATAATGGTTGAAGTTACACTCATAGTGACTGAAATTACACTCATAAAAAGGCTAAAATCACATAAACTTGTCTTGAAATTTCATAAATTCAAATTTATGTAATCGAAATCAAATTTTAGTTTGAAGTTACAAAAATAATGGTTGAAGTAACACTCGTAGTGACTGAAGTTACACTCCTAAAAAGGCTAAAATCACATAAACTTATCTTGAAGTTTCATAAATTCAAATTTATATAGTCGAAATCACATTTTAGTTTGAAGCTTCATAAATAACGGTTGAAGTTACACTCATAATGACTGAAGTTACACTCATAAAAAGTCTAAAATGACATAAATTTGTCTTGAAGTTTCATAAATTCAAATTTATATAGTCGAAATCACATTTTAGTTTGAAGTTTCATAAATAACGGTTGAAGTTACACTCATAATGACTGAAGTTACACTCATAAAAAGTCTAAAATGACATAAATGTGTCTTGAAGTTTCATAAATTCAAATTTATATAGTCGAAATCACATTTTAGTTTGAAGTTTCAC
>JAIUZE010003403.1:115993-177786 GCA_022085475.1 Heliosperma pusillum | reverse complement strand
TATATATATATACATATATATATATATATATATATATATATTGTTGGTATTGAAGTGATAATTGGTAAAATGTTTGGATGAGTGATGACTTACCAGTCCCCGGTAATATAAGCTCGTACTCTGACATAATGAAGAGAATTCTTCATGCATAAAGGAAACCGTAATGTCTCTTATGTTTGGTAATAGTAGTCCGACACTAATGTGATATGAATACGTGTGACGAAAATAAGAAATGAAATAAAGTTTTGGATACCTGACTGGTTTATGACAGAGAATATTATATGCTTGTAAATTATTGTACTCGGTGATGTGATATTAATGAGGAAACATGAATAATGAAAATGACATAAGGCCGGTGAAGGCTATCGGAGTCATACTCACCCTGTGGTTGGCTGATCCCGTTATTTTAATATATTTTTCAGGTACAAGTATCATGGAGGGTCAAGAGTGAGAAAATTCATGTACAAGACGAGACTTATAAGATGTATACTTATTCAAATATAACTTTTAGTTTTAGTTTTATAAGTGTATTTATTGTATAAGCCTTGTATTTCCGGAGGGAAAATACGGCGGTGACGCCATGTAATTCCGTTGTTATCTACTCTTTATAAAAAAAGAGCTCTTTTGAGTAACCTGACTGTTTTTTGGGGGCGTTACAGAATGACATCCCTCAAGCACACCTTTTACCTCTTATTGCGGGATACACCTTCGGTAGACCCATCGGAACAATCTTTGATTAGATATGGGTCATCCCAAAAGTAGAAGTTGGCATCATGTACAAAATTCTTCTTTTGTTGATAAGAAATATTAGTTGGCAATGAGTGAACAAAAGGGTAGTTAGCTATATTCGCATACCATGGTGTATAAATATCTACCATCATTAAAGATTCATCGGCAAAGGAATCGTCGATTGACACACCATGACTACCGTCATCAATATTTAATCGGGAGAGGTGATCATCAACAACATTTTCAGCCCCCTTTTTGTCCTTAATTTCAAGATCGAATTCTTTTCAAAAGATATATCCATCTAATAAGCCATGACTTTGCTTTCTTCTTTGAGAGTATATTTTTCAAGGCGGCGTGATCGGTGTGGAAAATAACGTTTGACCCAATCAAATAGGAGCGGAACTTGTCTAAGGCATAGACAATGGCAAGGAGCTCCTTCTTGGTAGTTGCATGGTTGACTTGATTCGCATCCAAAGTTCTACTAGCATGGTAGATAGCATGTAACACTTTGTACTTTCTTTGTCCAAGCACCTACCGCATAGACGCTTGCATCACAAATCAACTTAAATGGAAAACTCCAATCCAGTGATCAGATGATATGTGCGAAAATTATGTCCTTCTTGATCCTGTGAAATGACTCAAGACAAGAACTGGTGAACACAAATACAACAACCTTCAGAAGGAGTTCGATGAGGGGCTTAGCAAATTTAGAATATTCTTTAATGAAGCGGCGGTAAAACATCGTATGGCCTTAACATTAATGGGAAGGGGAAGTTGTTCAATAACTTGGACCCTGGCAAGGTCCACCTCAATACCTTTTTCTGAGACAATATGTCCAAGCACCACCCCTCCAATCACCATGAAGTGTCACTTTTCCCGTTTCAAATCCAAGTTTACCTCTTAACATCTTTTCAACACGTTAATTAGGTTGGTCAAACAAACATAAAATATAGCGCCACAGGCACTAAAATCATCCATAAATACTTGCATTCTTTTTTCAAAAAAATCAGTAAAGATCCTTTTCATGCAACGTTGAAAAGTGGCGGGAGCATTCCACGAACCGCAGGGTATCCTACGGTAGGCAAAAGGTACCTTATTGGAAAGTAAAAGTGGTCTTTTCTTGGTCATCGGGATGGATGGGATTTTGAAAGAATCTCATGTAACCATCTAAGTAACAAAAATACTTGTGATAAGCCAATAACCTTTCTAACATTTGGTCAATAAAAGGCAACGTGTAATGGTCTTTCTTGCTGGCCAAATTTAGCTTCCTATAGACGATGCACATACGCCACACCGTGACAACTCTAGTAGGGATTCATTTTTATTATATTTTACGACCATGGTCCTTTCTTTCTTAGGAACCACTTGAACCGAACTCACCCATTTAGTATCGGAGATAACATAAATAATACCTGCATCAAGCAGTTTCAAGACCTCATTTTTACCACTTCTTGCATATCGGGGTTCAACCTTAGCTGACCTTGGACACATGGTTTATGACTCTCTTTTAGATAGATTTTATGCATGCAAAATCGGGGCTTATTCACCTTCAATCATCAAGAATATAAACAATTTCTTATTATGTGACCTTAATACATTTAACAAATTAGACAATTGAAAATCATCTAGAGAAGCACTCACAATGACCGGAGACATTTCAAGATCATCAAGAAAAGCATACTTCAAATTCAAGGGGAGGGGTTTGAGTTTGGGTTTTTGTACATTAACCTTAGTAAGGGTAGTGATCAAACCTATGGAATGAGAGCTTTCCTCCAATGAGAGATCCTCCCCATTAAAATTAATTTCTAAAGCCTTCATTTCATGGCTTCTAGCGTTATCATCACCTGCACAACATTCCAACAACAACAATGCCTTCAAAGGGCCTCTACTCAAAGAGTGAGGCATAACATTATTCACAAGGTAATAAAAAATATTGATTGCATCACAATACTCTTCAAGCATTATACTCTTAATAACACTATTCAAACTGTAGGTGATCTTATCATCACCTATCTCTAATGTTAGCTTACCATTCTTGATATCTATCACTGTACGCGTGGTGTGTAAAAATGGCCTTTCCAAAGTGATTAGGATTTATGAATCCTCGGCTATGTCAAGGACAATAAAATTGACCGGGATAAAGAATTTACCAAATTTAACGGACACATATTCTAAAACACAGAGGGTTTTTGTAGAGAACAGTCCGCCATTTGCAAAGTAACACTTGTACATTTTAAGACACCCATGCTTAATTTTTCAAAAATTGAGAATGGAATCACACTCACACTAACCCCTTGATCACATAAAGCTTTATAAATGGTGTAAGTGCTAATGATAGATGGAATTGAAAAACTTCCGAGGTCTTTTAACTTAGGAGGGGACCAAAATATCTTTCATGAACATAGTGTAAGAAGGGATTTGGGTGATTAATTAAGTAAAATGAATGGTTACATGGAAGTTTTTCACCACTTTCATAAACTTACCAAATTGAGTCTCTTTTGTTACCCTTACCAATCTATGTGGAAATGGCACTTGGATTTTCATTGGTTCCTTTACTTGATCATTATTATTTGGAGGAGCATCATCCACTTTTTCTTTAGCTACATTGGGCTCATCAACCTCCTTTGATCCCTCTTTAGGTTTGGTGACATCCTTAGCATCATTCTCTTTTGATATAGGAAGTTCATCATAACTCGCACCACTTCTCAAAGTGATAGCATTAGCACTAATCCTTGGTTTCTCACCATGTGGCGGTAATTGACCGGATTTTCTTTGAGCATTAGAAGAATTAAGTTGGGCCATTTGGGTTTCTAACATTTTTATTACGACATCTTTTGCTTGATTACTTTTTTATAATTGATCCATCATTGTGTCTTGCTTTTGAGCCATTTGAAGGATCAAAGACTCAAGTTTGCTCACACTGGAATCACTTGGTTCGGAAAAAGAGGATTGTCCTTAGGTGTGAGATGGTGGGATTTGTTGTGAGAAGTTTTGATGGGGATTTTGTTGTTGGAATTGTGGCTTTTGATTTTGATTTTGGAATCCGGGTGGGTAGTGTTGTCTTTGATGTTGTGCGACAAATGTTTGAGTTTTTTTTTATTTTGGTGTTGTGGATTTTGGACATTTTTACTCTTGTAGGACAAGTAGGGGTTTATGGTATTTTCATTGTAAAAGTTCGAGAAGGCATTAGCTTGCTTTTAGTTTTGTTAAGCATTCAGTTGTTCAATCCTGTCCTACATTCTTAGGCACCATTCCCTCCATTTCCACACGATTCATACCCAATCACGTGGGTAGTGACATTTACTTGTTGACGGTTTTGAGAAGAAATTAGTGCATGAATACCTTCTAACTTTGTTGGGAAATAGCTACTTGAGTTGAAATAAGAGCCATGGCGGGGTCCTCTTGCTTGGTTTTCAAGGGCATAACTCGAGAGTGGCTATATTGAGAGTCATGGATAGCCGTGGATTCGATGGTGTTATGAACAATATCCACATCAATTTGATCGAATCTTTCGTTGTTAGCAGAGTCCAAGATGCGTCAGGACTCCCCACAACATCCTTTGTAAAATGTAATAGCAAGGAACCACGGGTCCAATCCATGGTGAGGACACTCCCTTTGTAATTCTTTATATCTCTCCCAAGCTTCATACAAGTTTTAATCGGCTCCTTGTTGGAAGCCTGTGATTTGGCTTCTCAATAAAATACTTTTGAAAAAAGGCAAGAGCCAACACATCCTAATCCGTGATGCCTAGTGCAACTCTATCAAGGTTATTTATTCATAGTGTTTCTTTACCACTCAATGAGAAAGGGAAGAACATTTCCTTAATTTGTTCTTGGGTGACTTCATTTTGTATTATTGTTGAGTTATAGTCACAAAAGTTTTGGATTTGTAGGTTAGGATCTTCTGTGACACTACCACTAATTGACTTCTCCCAATGAGCCTTATAAAAGAGGGTTTAATTTCAAAATTTTTAGCGGTGATTTGGAGTAACAATACCCCTAGGAAGTGTTTCGGCGATGGATTTTGAGTGATTATAACCGTACCATCATTTTTGTGGGTTAGAGGCTTGCAAAATCACGTTGAAAATGTCTTGTCTCCTACGCAAAATCTTTTCGGGTTCGTATCAATAGAAAGCGGTGTACCAAATCGGGAAGATATGGGCATAAGACAATGAAACAACAATAAGATAGTGAGATAGGTCTCAAGGAACAAGTGTTCCCCAAGACAAAATAAACAATAAAAATTTCAATAAATCAAAAAGCAACTAGACCGTGCTCCTCGGCAACGGCGCCAAAATTTGATAGGCTTGTCGCGTACGTAGCAAAAATATCATAGGTTTAGCTAAAAAACAAATAAATGTAGTTAGGAAAGTAAGTGGTCAATCCAATTAAGGGAGCCGATAGTGCAAGTGAAATGCTATGAGTAGAGTTTTATCAAGGTATTGATTGATTGTTTTGGCAAAGTGTAAACTAAAGATTAATAAACTATTGTGATTGACAATAACAGAAACAGAGGTAGAGAATAGGTTGGCACACGTAAACTAGCATACGATTATCAAAGTGGGAGGATAAACAAACAAGCATTGTCTACGCCTAATAGTACTTACCTTTTGATATGAGTACCCTACCATAGAATGGGTCCAAGCGGGCTCTCACACTTACTAAGTCGGCCTATTACAACATACAAGGCCTCATTTTTTCTTGACTTTTGTTCTAAGGAAATGAATCAACAAACTAACCAATGACTGTGATCAAGAATTAAAGATTATCGATAATAAAGAGCATGCGATAGAGACAATGACAAGAATGCTTTTTACCCATTCTTTGCTGATGTATACTAATTGTTCTCCCTACATCTTAGATTAAAGAACTACTCACTCATGATTACAACGGAATTAACAAGGAATCATTTGACTAATACAAATAAACATGATAACAATAATGAAAATGCTAATTGATATAAACTAAAATAATGAATATAAGAAAGATTTACACTAACTAAGTTAGAAATCTTAAACAACAATAATAAACTAGAATAAAGATTAAATAAAGCTTAAGAATTACCTAACAATAAAATAGGAAATAAGAACAAAAATATAATTCCAAAGAACTTAGAAGAAAGCTTCAAACCCAATGCTGGTTACAAAGACTAAAGAAAACCGAAATTCAAAAAACTAAACTATAAAATATAAGATATGAAATGTAGATGTGTTTTTGTGCATGATTTACAAAGCATAGAACCTTCTCTATTATAGTAGCAATTATGCATAATTATGAGAAATAAAGTCAGTTAAGAGAGGGATATGAGGCGTCCAAACGCCTTGAGACGTGCGACCCCGCTCGAGGACGTAGCAATTTCGATTTCCTCTTTTCTTTTTGCTTTAATTTTTTTTTGCGATAGAGAACGTGGCTAACTTGTTTTTGAGCATAATTCTTCATAATCTTGGAATGGTGATGACCCCAAGGGATAGGGGTCAGTGATTGGAGTTGCGTGATTTTCCTCTAATCCTCACTTTGACTTTATTACTTGCTTGGGATGAATTACGATCTCGTTCCTTCTTCCTTGTGATGACGTGAAATTACAAAAATTCCCCTAGCTTAGCGTAGACTTGCCCAAATAGCTTCGTTCTTCAAGGTGGATGCTTAAATGCTAGAAAATAGCCGTAAAACCGCTTCATTTCCTGTAGAATGCAATAAAACAGGCAAAACACCTAGAATACGATAAGGGCTTATAAAATAATTATAAAGAAGGCAATTATCATATAAATATGAGCTAAACTAAGGGATAAAATCATATCAATAAATGACATATCTCTCGTCGTTCATTATAATTTTTTTAAAGAAGTTATAAGGATAGTACAATAAAGAATTAATTTAGTGACGGACTTAGGGGAACTAGAAGGTCGGGGGCTCACCCCTACTGAACAATGAGAAATGCAGAAGTTTTAGTTCCAAAATTCGAAATTTTTTTGAGTTTATCTTATGTCATTACTTATTCGGCTCTGCTAAAGCTTTTCGCTCTTATGATATATAGTAAATCGTAGCTCCACCACTGAGTAAATGATAGTTCTAACAAGAACCTATCGTTCATTGTACCTTAATTATGATTGTAATAATAAAGGGTGAAATTCATCAATTAGAGGTTTATATAAACTCCCTCCTATTCACAATGAACTTCCTCTTTTCTTTTTCGGATTATTCAGGTAACCTTCCCTTAGTTTTTCTAACATGTGCCCTAAGGGCACACGTTAATAAGCGAAGTATGGAAAAATTCACAACATATTCTCATCATAAATGCAAGTATGAACATACTTTTACCATAATTAGTGAGAATATCTCATGGATCATTCCATACTTAGCTTATTTATGTGTGTCATTAGGGCACACGTTAGAAAAACCGTTTTCCTACTTGGTAGGTTTTATGTGTCCAAATTTAATTGTATGTGGAGTATGGTGTTTGTGTGGTCTATATTCATTCCCTTAATCTTGGTGCCAATATAAAAGGGGAAGATCATTGTGAATACAAGGGAGTAGCTATAAAGGGAATAAATATGCAAACATTACTAGTTTTTGATATTATTTAAAAGCGGATTAATTTTATGACTATTTCCTAAGGCCTTTTCGCTCCTCTCTGCTTCTATTATTGCACATTTAGGTTTCTATGGTGTACGAGGAGTCGAGGATGTATAAGACAAGTACAATATAAAGAGAATGTTAAATTTTACATGCGACGATTATTGAAAATATTTCCGTCTTACTCACAACATTAAAACATTTTTAAACAAATTTCGTAAAAAAATTTTAGTCAGTGAATAATGAATTTTCGCATTTTCTTCGTAAAAGTTTTGATTTTTTTTGTTTTATTAAGTTTCTCATATTACATTATTGTTACTGCTACTAAGTACCAAGTTCACTAGTGGGGGTGGGGTGCATGGGGATTGAAGAATGAAAAATCCGGAATGTTTAAGTTAATTTTTTTTATATTTTTTCATGACATTACTTGTTCAATAAGTCTTGCTTGTGACGGGTGAGCTTACGACGGGTCAAATCCCCCTCACAAAGAGCAAGTTGGGGGCTCCATTTGCACCCCACTTGCCCCCCCCCCCCCACTTACTTTTTGTGAGGGGATTCCGTCACAAATGAGAATTTGTGTTACTTGTTATCTTCTGCTATAGTTTTTGGACTCTCTAATTACAAGTTCTAATTCCGGTACTAAGAGCAATAGCAATAGTGGTTCTATTTTTGGGACTGTCATCAAGAACTCAAAGTAAAAAGTTCATCTATTATAACTAGAAGTTCGTTCTTAATTTTAATAACCGAGTTCTAAAATAAAAACTCAGTTTGTATAATATGGGAATTTGTAAGCCAATAAATACAATTTTAAAAGATGCGAAATAACCAATTAAATGTTTTATATTATTTATTTAAGAACTCAGTTTGTATATTGCTATTGCCCTAAAGTTCACCATTTTCTTATTGAGAACAACATTATTTATTTTGAGGAAAGAGAATAACATTATTAGCTTGATTGTCTTAGCATGCTGCATGTGTCCTTTCCACTACGCTTGAACACTCGAAGATACATTTATAATAGTAAAATTGAAAACAAGCATCATATATTCATATAGCTTAAATAAATCACACGTTCAAATCTTCTTAACTAATCACTTAAATCCCAAAACACTAATGACATAGTGCGAAATATACTTCCTCCCATCCAAACCAAACTACCCCTACACTATTTCAAGTCAAACTTGATAAATATTGACATTGATTATATGTAGTCAAAATTTTAAAATTTGTATATAAAATTGACATATTTACATGTATTATAAAAAGAGATTTCGGAAAAATATTATTTCAATGCAAAAAAATAATATATAAATGAAGAAAAACGTAGTCAAAGTGTCGTCTCGTAGACCGTGAAAAGTCAAGTGGGTAGTTTGGTCTGGATGGGAGGGAGTAGGATTTAACAATGAAGTGGGTTTGGTAAGAGCCAATACCACTGCTTGTTCCAAACCATGTTTCTTATGGCATTCCCTACACCAAATGACGTACTATGCATGCTCTTGGAATCTATGATTAGTGAAATTAATTGATTTTAAATTACTCTAATTTCGCAAATTCCTGTATGAGACGGTCATACCATGCGACCAATTGTTAACGATCACTTTTTGAGTAATAGTGACCATTACTATTTAAAAAGTGACAAGTTTTTATAGCTAAAAAAATGACTTTTTTTTCTAAGTGGTCACTATTTACTCCAAAGTGGTCACTATTAACCAAAACATGGTCACATTTTACAAAAAAATACGCGGTATGAAACGGTCGCACAAGAAACCTACTACTCTAATTTATTGAGGAACTAAAAATATAAGCATGATATCAAAACTAACTGATCCTACGTACCCGGCTCAAACCTTCAATAAATGAGAAAGTTTTATGTAAAATCGTTTTACAAGTGCATTAAAAACTGCGGAGTAAATGTACTTTTGTGCTTGTGTAATTGTGTGGATATTTACTTGCCAGAATGCATTGCCTGCATGCGCACTATCCAATTAAACTCAAAGGATTTTAACGCACTAAATCCTACCAAGTTATTCTGAAATCTAAAAGTGACATATGAATCTTGTATGTCATCGTCAAATAAAATTCTTCAAAGTGAATTAGGAGTAAATGTTCTCCATTCAAAATTACCCGAGTTGTACTTGATTTTTAAAGTCACCCGATTATGATCGGACTGCAACATGTTATGGTACATGTGTGACGTATGACAAATCCCTAAGTCTAAAATTTTTTAAGAAAATATTTAAAAGACATAGGTCACAATATGGGTCTAAGGTAGTTTTGAAAAGTAATTAGGGTCAATTCGGATTCGGGTCCAAACTCCAAAACAGTCACCAAATTTGGAAACCGTCTCGTCACAATTCGAATATTCCAGAAACCATCAAAAGATATTTATATATATATCTTATAGTTTTAGTCGAAAACCTAAAATCTATCCAAAATTATTTCCCTCAAAAAACAATATATCCATAGTTATAGAAGTCCATCAATTTCCTTAAATCACATAACAAAGGCGAAGTAAAACAACTAAAACTACACCTTTTCAGACGAGCAACACTTTTTGCGTCTCTTCAAAGGTGTTTTTTTAATGGGCTAGCTTCCTCAAATAGCCCGATTCCCTCTTCTTCTTTTTTTTTTTTTACTATATATAAATAGAGATCTCGGGTCCTCATTCAACTCACACCGAAGTTAATTTCCTTCCACTTCTCTTCTCCCCCTTGCATTCTAGACTTTGTTCCAACTCAGCCAACACAACATGCATGATTGATCAATTGACCATGTAAACCCGACTCATATTGTGCTACCGACCGTCACCATCCAGTTATTTAGACCTACCACTTTAACCAACTGCACTTATTTTAAAACTACTTTTAATCAATCCTTTTATAGGGTACTCTCTTTTAAATTTACTAGTTGTTGTACGGCGCGCTTCGCGCACCGTACCCCAAGATATGTATATCAGCATGGTTTTATTTCCTGAGCATGGCAGGTTCACCAAAGTCCGTACAGGATACACGCGCAATTGAGACCGCTTTTTGGGACAATCTCTAAATATTGGAACAAAACGCAATTTTAGAGCCACAAGCGTGCTTATTTAATCTGGTACCATGGTTCCGAAAAATCTAAGCATCTACCTCAAATGTTAATTAAACAGATTTCTCAGAAAATTCCCATGACAATCTAGATCATAACCAACAAATCAACACAAGGGTTTAAAACAAAACGAACTCAGAAAGAAAATTTTGAAATAAAAAAGGAGCTAGCTCTATACTAAAGCAGAAACAAAATGTTTCATTTAGTTCAACATTTAACAAAGGATTTGAGGAAACAAGGAAAGAACAACATACATAATAAGGGGTTGTTTGGTTACCCACTAAAAAACATAGGAAGTCTAATTCATGTGAATTGCAAAATGAGTAACTTGTTTGGTTACCCAAATTCACATGAAATGCAACTTCCCATGAATTCTAATTCCTTCATAATGGAGGAAGTTGCTTACCTAGGTCCCCCTAGGTAAGTGAGAATGCCTACATGAATTGTAATTCCTCTATGCAACCAAACAATATTTTCCAAATTCACATTAATTCTAAAATCATGTGATGTATCACTTCCTAGGCAATGAAAGTTCCTACATGCAACCAAACGACTCCTAACAGTATTAAACCAAATCTTTAATGGAGTTCAACCAAATGAATAATGTCTACTGAAGTAGAAGAGTTGATTCTTAGATTTTGGATATCTATGTAATGCAGTAATGCACCCACCAAAGAAATGATATAAAAAGATAGCAGCAAGCCAAGAATTTTCAGACAAGCTAAAGGGTAAAAAAACATGAGAACTCATGTGCCGATCAACAAAAATGTTTGATATAAGTTATTTTCTATTCAGTAGCCCGAAGTCAATACAACATATCTACATTATGTAACACGTATGTACAATGCCAAATCCGACATTATTAAGTAAAAACATAACAAACGAAGACTCGTCCCATTCTGCCAACAGTAAAAATCGGGATGATGGATCTTCTGAACAAAGGCGCTTCAAAGTGACTGCTCACCAACTCAAAGTCAGTAACACGTGGTTGAGAATGATCTATCCTGTATGTGATATCTGTAAACTCCGTGCTCCTACTCCTCCATAACTTGATCATTTTACGATTTGTATTGTGTAATTCCTTACTAATGCTAGTTCCTTGACTTCCTCATTAGTTTCAACAATCTCATAGGACATGATCTCTTTGGTCGACGCTTTTAATCCCACTAATCAGTCGGTGTAATTATGTTGTGAGTGTGAGGATGTAAGCGTTGTCTTCTCCTTTTTTTTGGCATGATACAACGTCTGCAACCCTAGATGTGTCCACTACTCCACTTCCCCCATGTTTTTTTATCCAGAATTCAGTAATGTGCTTAACTGCTAACAAAATTGAGATTCATGAGCTTGTTATTGGGTGGAAGGGGTTGATATCTGAACTTTTAAAGATCTACTAATCTGAAATTTGCCACTCTTCTACCCAACTTAGATCAAGTAATGTATATCGGTAGGGTCACAAAGAAGGAAAAATTGTACATAGAAGTAGTTTTAGATGAAGAACTAATAAGAACTGATGCATGAACTCAGGGAAGCAACTTAATTAGATTTCTCATTGCCATCGAGGAAAGCCATTCAAGGGTCTTCTCAATTTTAACTTTAATTGGAGGAACCTCAAGCTGAAAGTTTGTGACGCTAACTGATTAAAAACACCATAAAATGCATTGATGCTCAACAAATTTGACACAGTAAATGTTGCTGCCTTTTAATCTCTTGCATGCAATATCAAAGCCTAGTTACAAGTATTTAAAATTAACAAATGTGCACATTTGGTATAATGTTTTGTTTTTTTCACAAGACTTAGGGATATAAAATCCTTGCTAAATAACAATTGTTCTCATCTCGAATTTAAAAGTGCTTAATAATTTACTATTGACATTAAAAGGCTCAGATACGGTTAAATGTAGCAGTCTTTTAATCTCAATACGGTTAGTCTCTTTACTATTGACTTAATAGGTAATATGTAAATGTTCCCTGGTTACACAAGAGGTGCTAAACTCAAGGAGAGATAACTAATTTTGTACTCTTTTAAATCATTACTCCACATATTTATACCTTCCTTTTCCTATCCCTCTCCCTTTTGTTCTAGTCTCTCTCATTCGTTGTTCTTCACATCCTATCCCTCTCCCTCTTCCCTCTCTACATCTCTCTTCTCTTCTCCGTCTCATCCCCCCTTCTCTCTTTTAATTGTGTTAAAGTATTCATCCATTTTGTCTCTCGATCTCTCCTTCACTTTTGTTCCCACATTCAACCTATCTCCATCCCCCCTTCATTCCTCTACCCTCTCATTCCCTCTCTTTTCTTCCTCGTGCTTTGATTAAAAGTGAAAGATATCTTATGTATGAATTCCAATAGAATCACAAGAACTCACTTATAGAGAGAAGAAACTCAACTACTAATCTACCATAATAAGCCATTTCAGTGGTTATTCATAATATGCTTGTAATCATTTTATAGTACAAACTGATTCCTATCATAAAACAAATATAAAGGTCATCACCGTCATTTGCCTATCACATTTCATCTAAATAAATAGTAGACTTCAAGGTTCTAACACTGGTCTTTCAGAAAAGCTTTGTCAGTACTCAGTAGCTAAGATGAGTAATAAATGTTGGCTACTTTATACTCCTAAAATAGCAAGTAAAATAAAAATGTATAAAAATCAAATAGAATTGTACGAAGTGCAATATGTACACAATTCAACAGATTGAAAAGGGCGGAAAAATTACCTTCATAGATAATTCTTGTGCCGACAGCAACTTGGGCATTGATGTTACTCTCGAGCCATTTCCTGAGTTCGACGTGAACCTATAAAGAAAAAGATAAGATATAGCTGGTAACTACAAAATACAAATCTTGACAAATAAAGAAAGTGATGAATTAAAAGTCAGTGAAACTAAGATGGTATGCATTAAAAGTTAGAAACGAAAATGAAGACGGTATAATCAATCGCAACAGCTTTATTAAGCTCGTGCAAAAGATGCAAAGTTAATAAGTACTGACTCTTAAAAGTATAAAAACAGACATAAGGAAAGATATTTGAATACTTTGTTAATTTATGTGTGTTCTTTGGCAGGTGTAGGATAACCGTCATGCATGCATGGGAAATCCATGGATAGGGGACACCATAAATACTCCCCCGTCGGAAACATTTATTTAATTTGATTGAAATATCCTCACGACAAATATAAAAGGATAAACAAATAACTGGGACAGAGAGAGTAATTTTTTGTGTTCATGTTATCCAATTTTAGTGTTGCTTAAAATCAGAGTCTACAACTTTTATATAGAAATTGTCATCTAGTGTAGCCTATTTTATGCAAGTCTTCGTAGATGAAATTGAAAGATGATAACGATGATCATCGTGATTATAGAGCTCAACTTCATCAAGTTTTGGAAAATTTGATCAATGATCAAGTTGTGTCTGTTGGTGTGTTTGGCATGGGTAGGACATGTATTTCCTTTTTTGTTTCACTGCTTTCTTTTGTAATTTTTTTTTACCACAATACCATTTGATTGTTTACATTTACTTTCTATACAAATTCTAGAGTGAGGTCAGCCGACTTCAAAATAGAACAAAACTAAAAAAAATAAAAAATAAAAAATCTCGTGATTCCCTTCCCAATCTTACGAAAGTACCACGTAGACCATACGATTGTAATGTATTTGCTCAAAAGGGTTGCAATCCAAATTCCATGTTGCTACTCTAAAACCCCATTTCAAGAGCAGATACTATGTATTTATTATAATTAAATGGAACAAACAGATTATATATAAGGGAATAAACTGCCGTATGATAAATACATAATATGATACCGTATCTTACTTGTGGTGGATGTAACTTGTAAGTATACATAATATGATACCGTATCTTACAGAGAGAACAAAAATTAAAATGCATACTCTATGATTTTGGTGAAGAAAACTATATATGAACGTAACAAATTTGTAAATATCACCAGTAACTATTTACGTCAAGACTTTGAAAAATTGCTCTTAGTTGTATAACTTCTTCTCTCTGCTTCTTTTCATCTGGAATTTGAAGTAATTTCAGACTTGACAAAGGAATCAACGAGAATGATATTAGGGGTTAGACTATTTAACGAAGAATGAAGTGGTCAAATTAACTACAAATCAAGAAAAGCAACTCATATCTTATAGTCTTGAAACTTCTTAATCATATGACAAGACCCTTGATTCTTCAAATGAACACCAAAACAATAAATTCCTCACCACCTGAACTAATCCTCTTTAATCAGATTACATATTATAAAATAAAACCTGGAATTTTAAATGTGATCCAACCACACGATAAGGACAATAGAACGAAAACATATGTCAGAAATCACTTGAATATAGACTCATCGAACTTATGTCACTATAGCCAATTTGTTTCCTGAAAATGATATATTCTCTTAATTAACCTGACTTTTTATTTTTATTTATCAATACAAGTAAGTTCCTAGAATAGTTTCTAGAAATGTGCTAGGAATCTAGGAACTTATCTATAAATTTATGCAAATCAAAAAAGAAAAGAAAGGGGTGTAATAAAAAGGCCTTCCCAAGGAATCCGATAACACGAAATAGAAAGTAGAAACCAAATGTTAAAATGAACCACTATAGATATATCACACCATTCTAATAAGAGTGATTTTTGCACAATTAGGATTCTCAGGGTCTATTTTGCCACAAGTTCCACCGGGATACTTGTTGAGTTTCAATGAGGATCTTCGGTCTTTGAAGTGTATAGAGCGGTTGGATCAAGGGCTGGTAAATATAAATAAGGTATGCCTGCACCTTCATCCTGATAACCTATCATTAAACAAGACGACAATTCCCCTCTCTCCTTCTCATTTCCCTCCTTCATCCCCTTTCTCCCACAACCCACAACCAACAGCCAACCTACTGAGTTCCCCCACACTGTCTGCTTCCTATCCCTTCCTCCCTCCATCTACCCTTGCTTTCCCTTTTTGTTTGTTCAACATATCATCCTCTATTTATTTAGCTCACTCTATTTAACCCCTCATGTGATCATCCATTGA
This sequence comes from Heliosperma pusillum, assembly GCA_022085475.1. Taxonomy (NCBI): domain Eukaryota; kingdom Viridiplantae; phylum Streptophyta; class Magnoliopsida; order Caryophyllales; family Caryophyllaceae; genus Heliosperma; species Heliosperma pusillum. The sequence continues at coordinate 162,362 of JAIUZE010003403.1, read as the reverse complement.
GCCCCCACCCCACCCCCTCATGGCACCTCTTTATCGGCCTCTTTCTCCCTTTCCTTCCCTCCCTCCTCCTTGAACAATATGCCATACCTCCCCTCTTCATCCTCCTTGTTTTCCGTCTATTAGACTAATAATACAATGTCAAAAAAGTTATACTCCTATTTCAGTACATCATTATTTAATAGATAAGCAAACGATTCAAAATAAATCAACAAAGATAATAAGATATACTTTGTACCTTGTTATTTTCAGTAACACCACCACATATGAAAGACAAGACACCGAAAAATGTTGTAAACAGAGCCATTTGCTCTTATTTATCTCCATCTATCAAAAACTCGTGCTTCTGAGTTTCACCTACAAAGCATAGAAATTGCAAAATCAAGCTCACCAATTAAATGTATGAACTTTATGCTCGCATACATTAATAGATAACTAAGATCTATAAGTGGAACAGTCTGGATGATGGGACCATAATTACAAAGGTCATCTAACTTGCGAGATGATACGGGAAAGGCCTCATCAATTTAGGGTAACACATACAAAAGCATGTTCTAGACTCTAGAACTTGAAAGATCAAAATAAGCATATAAGAATATGGATAAGTCAAGGAGTATTAAAGTGATTAATTAAAAGGCAGATTATGATATTAGTTCAAAGCTATGCCAAAATCAACATTAAACAAAGAGAGCTTCTTACACATACTTGCCTGAACAGGAAATAGAAAAAAAAAAATCATGGTACGATAGCACTGCAATAAGCGCACCCGTTGTCTGCAGTGCTCTTTCGGTATCCTCTTTTAAGTGCTCGTAGAGACTGTTCAATATACTATGAATAAAATGCTAACCTTGAATTAAAGTAGTTACCTAACAATCATTATCAAATAAAACTACAAGAACTTGATATATATTGATCTAAAATCACGCAAAAACCCTTTCAAATAATCACAATCAAAGCAAAAATCAACAAAATGCTAACCTTCTTCATCGTCATCCTCCTTGTCACCATCACTGCTACAAGCAACATCGTCGTATTCGCAGACTTTTTTCTCTAATCAACGAAAAAAGAAACACAGTAATAATACATCATAAATTGATCAATCAATTAAATATTTTTCCCAAAAATAAGAACGAAATTAGGAGAATAAAAGATTGATTACCTTTTTAAGAGCCTCTACTTCATCGACATGACAAATCTACAGAAAATCTACAGAAAAGTAAATTGTAGGGAAAGAAAGGGAATTGCAAGAAGAGAACAACCTGGAGATGTGGAGCCAAAAATAAATCCGAGAAGGGAGAAGAATAAAGAAATCAAATGTTCAAATAGCCAAGTTTAAGAGAAAGGAGGTGGAATTAAATCAAAGAAGAGAAAAAGAAGAAAGAAATCAGAGAAAGAGGAAAGTAAATTGCAGGGAAAGTTAAGGGAATTGCAAGATAGTGAGAGAGAATGAGGAAGAGGAAAGCGTGAAGAGCAAGTGTAGTAAAAGTGAAATATGAGCAGTTTGCAAACGACAGCGTTTTAACAATAAAAGTGGCCAAGTGATGCGTTTAGTACTATTCATTTGAACAGTAAGTTGCCTAAGCCACTTTTATTGTAAGGTGAATAGACAAGCATTAGCAGCAATTTTCGATTAAACTTTCTTTTGGCATCTCATCCTTTTGGGTAACATGGAAGTTTTGAGGGTGTAATAATCCCATGTTTTTATGTTTCCGCATTGTACATCATATTTAATTATTCATACATGTTTGATCTAATCTTTTCAAAATTTATTTTAACCTTTTCTTTTTTTAAGTATTATGCTTTTAGATCTCTATTCTCTAACTAGAAAGGTTAGACGCTTTGTTATCATTAATTGTAAAGTTCTTCTATTTTCTTTGCTTGTTTTTAAAGTTTAAATAATTCTTCTGTTTTCATTACTATAATTTGATTATTTGATCTTAGATCTCTAGTAATTAAAGAATAGACGATAAGAAGTCCAACCTAACCAAATGCAAGAACACCAAACAGCGCCTTCCCTTTTCGCGCTTCTTCAAAGTTAAAAAGAAGGGCGAGTCGCCCTCTTATTAAATTTAAGGTTCGAGTTCAGTCTTCGTAACGAGTTGGCTAAATCAAACCTTTGGTTGTAAATCTCTTTCAAATTAATGCTGGACTTTTTTTTTATCAACCAAACTTTTATTTTTATTTGATTTCAAAGGTTAAATATGTGTAATATGATTATGATCACATATCTCTAACAATTAATTCTAGATGATTTATTTTCATTAATATTTCAATTATTTATTTTCTTACCATTTTGAAAGTTTATTTCTTTTCTCAAAGCTTAAATGTTTAATTTGATTAATTTCCTTTTAGATCTCTTATCATTAAATATTAGGAGATTTAAAGTCAAATAATCAAACCTCTTGATTTTAGATCTCTACTAATTAATATAAAAAGATGTAATTTCTATTTCTTGTAAAGATTTAATTTGAGATCATTAGTGATCAAATTTTGGATTTGAATTGTGAACCTTGTAAGCTTGTTGGACTTCCGTTTTATTTTATGTTATAATAAGTTGTTGAGACTCAATTTGGTACATCCTAACCTCGGAAAACCGAGGTGGAAGACTCCCCCATGCTTGGAAGGTCTTGCGTAAAGGCTCCGGGGTATGGCGCGCGAGGAGTTACACGTATAGTGAGATCCGGGTAGGCCCGAGCCACGACCGTACCTTATGCGGGCCGCGGCTCGAGCTTTCGAAAATAACCGTGCTTTTGGCCCAACACGAGCTCGAGGTGGGTGGCCTGATGTGGCACAAAAATTGGCCTAACAATGCCCGGCCCGACCTGATTTTTTGCCAAACCGTGCCAATAAATTTTTTGTTTTGGATTTTTTTTATTTTTAATACACTATAAATAATTAAATATCATCTCCATTCAATCCATTTCATTAACAATTCAATCATTTCTTTTTATCTTACCCGTAGAGTACGTCGATCGAATACGAAAGATGGGGGCCGGGGGGGATTGATTATTAAAAACTAGCCCCACTTTTTCGATTTATATGATGTATAGTTAATTACTTGATTTTATTGATTAAAATCAACTAATTAACTAATCAATGAATTATGCGAGTAACAAAATAACGAAATAATGACAGACACAAGAGATTTTTGAAGTGGTTGAGTTTCACAAATCGTAACCTACGTCCACTATTCTCGATTAATAATTCTTAGTACCTCTCTACGGATTAAAAAAACTATTAACCCACTCATATAATCAACTATGATTATAACTCAGATTGAGTATCGCTAAATACTCTATACAATCTTACGTTAATAAGAAAGTACAATATAACTCACAAAAATTCTCGTTTAAAGAATAAGTAAGATTATGTGATGTACTAGTATCCAATAACGTATTTCACTCGAGTGATTGACAAAGATTGATGCTTGACTTTTTTTCAAAAGAAACAATAAAATAATAAATATTTTGCTCAAAGTTTGTTTAAAATCAATTTGTAAAATTATCTCAAATGTGCATAAAAGTCTTGTTGAATGTTTGAGATCAATGGAGTATTTATAGTAGAAGCATAGGAGATGTAAACTCTAAAACCCTAGCTTTTTCTCTAAGAAAACTATTTATCTTTTTATCCTAAAATATCGTTGAAATATCTTTTGTAAAACCTTAAGTTGATCCAAGGAGTAAAACGAAACAAGGGTCGTTCTCCTCTCCTCTTCACGCAGCCCTAGCTAGGAGACGTTCATATGCACGCAACCCTAGGAGGCACAAACCCTAGTTTTCGAAACCCTAGGTGGCACAACCACTAGTTAGGCTTATCAGGTCAACAATAAAACGAGATAGAATGTATTAGAAACCCTAGGTAGCATGACAACTCATAAGTTGTATTATTAACCAATATAATATCATAAATACATTATCTATTTAAAACTTTTGATAAATATAAAATACTCTTTCTCTTTTTGAAAACATTTAAAAGATTTATTTCCAAAATCATGCATCAATTTCGTCATTCAAAGTTATAGGTGAAATAGCTATAACTTTGAACTTGGTATGTAAAATTATAATTGAAATAGCTATAACTTTACTTCTTAAAAATCACTCTAATGGAATAGTTACCAGATGACGAGCAATACTATCTAATCTTCACAAAGATCTTCAGTATACGGATCATCACTTTATCTTGATCACAAAACCCTCCATCTTGACTCTTGTGTTTTTTGATGTAGATCTTGCTTGAAATTGTTTCTTCAATGTTATAACCAAAACAGCTATCACTTTGTATATGAATCTGCAAAGTTATAGGAGCTATACCTCAAGCTCCTATAACTTTGTCTGAATGAAATCTTCAAAGTTGAATCTTCTTAAGTTTAAACTTACAATTGTTGTTAGCTATAATAAGACTTAAGCACACCATTACATGCATATAGTATAACAATTAAATCATTACTTATCAATTAACCAAATAGTGAAATTGTGGTACACGGCCTGGTGAGGGGACCACGGGATGGAAACGAGGGACAAGCGTAGTGATACGCATTTGTGGAGTCGCCACCAATTTTTATGGAAAATTGGAACCGTTCGAATACTTTATGCCATGTTAAGACATAAAGTAATGACATGAACACTAAGAACTCGTTACCCTTAGCATTCTATGTCTAGAATAACTCTCGTGGATGCCAATGAACACGGATGTTCACAGAGATCTAGAGTAAGGGGTGAGGGTACATATTAGGAAGTTCTTTAATCGAACACATAATCCCGCCCGCCTCGATAGCGGCCTCTACTAATGATTAGGGAAGTTGCTCGTATTTTGATATGCGATCAGTTATTTTCATGCAATGCAACATCAACAATTTAATCCTAGCATGCGAATTAGACTATGTCGGTGAACATGTAATTTTAGCACTCAATTATGTCGAATTTGGAATTTAGAATTGATTGCACATGAAAGAAACAAATGAATCATAATTACAAATAATTAAATATGAGTACAACTGATTACATGATCTATGTCAGAAATATATCCAAAACAAAGGTTTGAAAATTAATAGATGGATTAGCAGTGATATTAGAATTAATAGTCGATTAAATATATAACTAAGCTACGTCGAGACGATAATGGGAGTTCAAAGACAGAAATAAGCCCAGAACTGGTGCGTCCTTTAGAAGAGGCGCTGCACCTGTTGCGTCTGTTCTTGAGTTGGGTTATGGCTGTGAAGCCAGAATCGCAATCAATTAACGTTATTATTGTATTTACGATTAAATGTCGATCTAAAATTCGAGTAAAAGTGATTTAATTAATTAAATTACAAGACTAATTGTATCAATAACGAATCCAAATATTTGATATGAACAAATCGAATCTCTAAAGACTCAAACTCGATTAAAAGACGAAAACCCGCTAATATTGACTATTAGGGATTTAAGACGAGAATAAATGACTTAATGAAATATAAATATGATTAAAGAATAAAATAAGGAAAGGAAAACAAAAGGCGTAGAAATCGGAGGAAGAAGAAGAAAAACAGGAGTATGCAGCCTCTTGAAGAGGCGCAGCAGGTGCTGCGTTCCTTCTAGAAGGCGCAGATGGTTCTGCGTTTCTTCTCGACGTCTGATGACTACTGAAAAGGTTTTATGAAAAGGTTTTACGTTTAAATAATTTTTGAATTTATTACTGAAATAGATCTTACATGAATAATATGAAAATAAATACAAATAAAATGGGATTAACACCATCAGACTTACATGTTGACGAAACGAGATTATTTAAGTTAACGTTTTAGCGATAACTCGACTCGAATGTATGCAGAAAGTGCCCTTGTTAAAGGACTAAAGTAGATTGATTAAATTGATTTGTGTGTAGTTGGTCAAATTGGTCGGTCAATGCAATAACGTGACGGGTACTCAGAAGGATATGAACTTACGTGGTCGATTGATCAAACACGTAGATGTCGATAGCTTAGAGCAAGGTCTAGAATGCAAAGAGAGAAGAAGAAGGGGCGGAACACTTGCGTGCTTTAAAAGTGAGAACGAAGCTCTCCTTTTATAGTAGAAAATGTGAAAGAGTCGTAGAACAACTCAAACTTTGGAAAGAACAGGCTGGGGAACAGGCGCAGCAGGACTGCGATCCTTCGAAGAGGCGCAGCACCTGCTGCGTCATTTCCCCAGAGGTTGATCCTTCGAAGAGGCGCAGCCGCGCAGCACCTGCTGCGTCATTTCCCCAGAAGATTTCCACGTTTCTATTACGGAATTGTGGTTGATCTATACTTCCATTTTAAAAGATAATACGAGATAATTTTATTAAAAAGATAGAACTTGAAATATATAATAAAATAATCAGAATATTTTAGAGTGTTCCGACTCGGAGTTTTAAAATGGTTTATAGAAAACGAAGCGGTTTTCGACCCGGACTCCAAATGAACTCTAATGACTGTCAAAACGACCATACCGACGCGTAGATGACGACCAATGGGTAGACACAAGTATTTGAGCTGTCACTTGACAATAAACTTACAAATTCTCACAAATTGTTTCGCGTATCAAACACGCGGCCCAATTATCACTGGGTGGTTGGAGAAAGGTGTAGAAACGAGGTATCTACACAAATATATACTTGTCATTATCAAAATTATATCATAGGTCCAACACCAGTCGAATCCACCGTAAATCACCCAATAATTATAACAATAGTATTTTGTAATTTTTCTTACTAGTTAATTAGTTATAAGTGAATTATTATAATAGAATAATAAATTGTAACATTGTTACATCATTTATTAAGAAAAATTTGAAGCATTTATTAATTGTATTTTTCTCAATTATATTTTTTCAATCGTTTATAAATACATAAATTAGCAAAAAAAATAAAATAAAAGAGGCACGAACAGGCCAACTGGCCAACTGGGCCAGACACGAAACGGCTGAAGCCCAGGCACGACACGACCGGATATAAGTCAAGCCAGGACACGGGCCGCGGACAAGGGCTGAAGAACCAGGCCAGGCTGGGTCCGACCTAACTGCACAAAAAACCGTTCCTAGGCCTGAGCTTGATTTTGAGCTGGGCTAACCCGAAGCACGGCCCAACCCGACTCATTGCAAAGTCCATGTGTAAGTAATCTAACTTTTTTTTATCAATAAACCATACTCCCTTCATGTCTCAGTAATAATAACTTATTACTAGGTTTGGTATTTGGGTCCGCTCGGTACGGTATACCTCCATTTACCATTTTAATTTCATATAAATAAATTTAAATAGTAAACAGAGAAAGCTCCGCCCAGGATACCTCAATTTACCATTTAAATTTTATTTTATATAAAATATAACTGCCTTAAGACTTGTATAACGTAAACATTTATCATTTATATTATACTTTCTTTATGACATATGTTAAAATTATGATGATACGTAAAATTTATAAAACAACCGTGACACACATTCACTATTTTTGTTGTTAATATTATTACTCACGACATCACATGTTAATGTTATTACGTTCACTTCTCCTACGATAACTATTTTTCCTTAGTCATGTTATTTTTGCAGCTTAAATTCGTTATTTCTGCTAGTTTTATCAAACTTATATATCTAAATAAATAATAAGTTTTCCTTAAATTGATTGGATAGCTAATCATTCATACTTTCCTTGTTGTTACCATTGTTAATTTACTACATTGTTGTTACTACTATTACTTTCAATATTGTTACATTCAAAACTCCCGCATTTAAATTAATTTTACTACTTTGGTGTTGCTAATATTATTTTCACCACTCCCGGTGGCGATTATTATTACTTTTACTAATCAAATAGTCAAACATGATTGATTTCTATCATATAATTACACCAAATGTTGCTACAAAGAAATCAAGATGCATTAATAGAATGACATAAATATATAAAAATTTATATATTATATAGTTTAGATGTATAAAGATGCAAATGATTTCCAACATTCAATCTACCTCAATCATTTATATATGCTAAACTTATACATGTAAATTATATAGTATATAAATTTTTATATGTACATGTCGTTTCATTACTAGCTCTTGGTTTCAGGTTTATATATAACTAGTTTTAAACCCGTACAAAAAATACACGGGTCGCAATAACATGCGTTTTTATTGGATATATGAGCATATAAATAAGGGCTATTGTCTATTGTGGTAAAAATATAAATAAGTCAATAATCACCGGTAATTCGACGTACGTATAATTTAAGTTCAACCCGTCTTACTTGTGACGGTCACAAACTTGTGATCTCTCACATCCCTCTCTCACTTGCCTCATTGTTTCACGTCACAAGCTAGATTTCTTATTATTATTATTTATAATTTTTGGACGGTTAGGTAGTATAGGAATTTGTTGGATGTTCATATTGTATCAGTCATATAATAATATTTATGCAAAGTAATTGTATAATGTATAGTTTTTTTATTAAATTTGAAATCACTAAAATTGTAAGAGAAGAGTGAAATTAATTGTGATGTGGGTTATGAGAAGAGAGAGTAATTAAAGAAGACGAAAGGTAATGGGTCCAATTTTGATTTTTCCTTCCTTAAATCAAGCGACCAATAAAAAAGCTAGAAATGTTCATGCTTTTATATATAGTAGACTAGTTTTAATACTCGGCCTCACCCGTGCTAACTCTATTTACCATTAAATTTTATAAGAAATATAATTGAGTTAGACTTGTCTAATTCATATATTTATCAATTATAATATACTTTTTTTATGACATATATTGGAATATGATGAGATGTAAAATTTATCAATTTATCAATAAAATATAAGACACAGTTACTACTAATGTTGATTTCATAACATTTCATGTTAATAATATTACGTTCACTACTCCAACGTTTATTATTATTATTTCTTTGATTGTTTCTGCTATTTTTGCGATTAAAATAATTAGTACTCCCTTTATCCCGATGAATTGTTTACATTTGCTTTATTTGTGAGGGGAAAATAAAGCAAATATACACTATTGAACGAGATGGATGGGGTAACATTTATTTTATCCGGTTATATATTTAAATAAATAAAATATTTTTCCTAAATAGTTTCCTTAACTAATTTTTACTTCCACTAAATTTGTTGTTACCATTTGTACTTTCGCTACTTCCACCATCATTATTATAATCGGAATTACTTTTTCACATACGAACTTTACACTTTCACATATATTTTTTCATAAACTTACCATATTGCTACCATTTTCCTAAAACACAATCTCTCATTCTTTTCCTAAACTTTAATCAAAATCAATTTTTTCCTAAACTTAATCAAATTGATTCTTATATAAAGATCTAATCTTAAATCAAATTTAATACAATCTAATAGTTGAAAAATGGATTATAACTCTCCAATGAATGAAGTAATTTTATTTTTTTGCAATTATGAATATTTTTTTTACAATTCAATAGGATAGTAGGTGGTGGTTAGAGTTCATGACTTTATGGGTGGTGGCATGAGTGTCGACAGATGTTCAGTCGACCGGACAGTGCAGGGGGAGAGGGAGGCGAGTTGGCCAGAGCAGGGGGAGGGCGAACGCTAGAGCAAGAGAGGGGTAGGGCGAGCGGCCAGAGCATGTGGGTGGGGGGGAGACGGCCGGAGTATGGGGTAGTGGTAGTTTGGTGGTGGCGGTGTTAGTCTGGTGGTGGTGGTGGTTAGGAAAAGGAAGGGAGGGGGGTGTTTGTGTCAGTATTCTTTTTTTTTCTTTTTCTTTGTTCTTGTAAATTTTTGGGTCGTCGGTGGTCTACCAGCGTCGATGGGCCGTCAATCGATCAGAGGTCGGTGGGTCAGTAGGCGGTGAGGTGAGAGAAGGGAATGGAGGAAAAAATTAATTGGGGGGAGTGAATGAAAAAATGATAAGGGTAATATTGTAAAAGTCGTATGTGAAAGAGTAAAATCCGTATGTGAAAAAGCATGTCCCATTATAATCACTACTCCCGCCGTCATTATTGAACTTTCACTACTTCCGCATCATATTACTGTTACATCACTATTCCCGCGACTCTTATTGTTAATTTCTTTTATTAATCGTATTAGACTTATGTATTTAAATTAATATTCAATATTTGATTATGATGTTATTTAAAAGTCCATTATTATACTCTAATTAAGTTTAAATCTAATATGGAATAGTGTATTTTGAGAATCTTGATTATTTACCTATCTATAGTTTTCTAAACCCAACATATGTTATTATATTGATATAATGCTTAACAATTAACATTTTTATGCATCTAAACTTTATATTATACGAATTTTATATGTTTATGTCATTCCATTAATGGTTATTATAGTATAAAAGATTAAAAGTATTAGATTACGAAATACATAAATGTATAGTTTAAGGATAGAAATACAAACTACACATGCAAAATAAAACTTTTGTTTGAAGGCAACAAATTGTTGGTGAGACATATTTCGGATATTTTTGTAATATCCGGAAAAAAAAAATTATAAATTAATTTTTTTGAAATAGTAAAAATGCGAAAAGGAAAGAAATATTATAATTAGTCAAAACTGAAAAGCATTTCTACCCAGATACTTATTTACGGTGGAGTAACACAAATATATTGTACAAGGATTTCTTTGGTGATTATTTTTACGCTTATGAGCATCATTTTTGTGTGATTCAAACCCGTTTATACAATATTTGTACAAAATTGTATTAAAAAGACTTTTAAATGTGGGATAACAATAATATGTTCTCGCAAAAAAATGTGCTGAAGTATAAAATTGTATTAAAAAGATTGACTAGTGCTTTTAATCGTGGCATACCGCATACTAATAATATGTCTCACTAAATTATTATGCTGAAGTATATTAGAGTAGCAAGTCTTACTTAAAACGGCCATATGACAATCAAAGAATATTTCTTTATAAACATTTTTTAAAAAGAGGGTGAGTCGTTATCTTGTCGTAACTCTCAAGCTCGTAACAGTCACAGTGCCCTAGTTGGAACGTTGCCAAACCCACTAGGGAAGTATTTTACGTTCCTCTACGTGGATTGATGTTTCATTAATCCACCAAATATGTGATCATTGCGCATTATGCCCTGGTTTAGGATTCCAGTACCACGCCATAATGCATTATTAATGCTATATTCACACGCCCTTCACCCCTATAATTGAAATAGTTTGATGGATATACATTTCTAAATTTCTAATAATTGGATTTATCGTATAATATCCACACAACTCCTCTTTTAATAATAGAATTAATGACAAATTATTCAACATGGCCTATGATGCGAATAGTCTTACTAAATTCAACAAACGAATCATCTTCTTTATGGATAGGAATGACTGCAATCGTGCTTCTCTCCATTTCTCCCCTTTACATCTTTCATTACCTCGTAAATCTCAATGGCCCGAATGTTTTCCTGAAATAATCTACTCGTTAATTATACTAGTATAGACCCGTGCTACTTTACGGTATTTTAGATCTTTTTGTTTAGAGAATTTTAGTTCTTAAACTGAGGCAATATTGCGTGAGACGATTTTACACTGTGAGACAATCTTACCCTGTGAGACAATCACAATCTATAGAAGGCAATTCATTCATTAACGTTAACGTTAAATAAATACGTTATTTTAATAGTAGTTCGTCTTACCCTATAAATTGTGTTAAGAAAATATATTTCATTGCAATTTGTCATATCCAACTTTTATAAGTAAGACCTTACAAATAAACAATTTTTATATACTCTCACAATACCCACAAGACATAATTAAAAATAAAACAACAATTAGCAAAATCGATTGGCATGACGGAACTGGAATCTCAATATTGAAGTAACACAAGTTGATTTTTTTAATGTCATAGTCACTTTGGTACCACGTGACAAACCAATCACAAATATTACATACTTAGGACGAAATAAAAGTTAGATACCTTGATACCAACGACTCTAAATTTTAGGTAGTCCAACACAAAAACCCTTGCATTCTGTTTCGGGCCAGATCAGTTTCGCGTCGGGGCTATTTCAGGTATGTTGGTTTTGGGTCGGGTCGGTCATTTTAGGTTCAGGTCAATTGTTTTCAAGTTTTTCATGGATAATAATCTGTTTCTAACAATAACCATTCGGGTCGGTTTATAGTTGGCCAGATCAATTCGAGTTTTGGTCAAGTTTAGGTCTTGAGTTCGGGTTTCGGGTCGGCTGTCGAATCGGGTTATTCGGGTTATGTCATTTCGGATCAAGTCATTTTTACTAGGTCTAGTTATCATCTATACATTGCGAAAGCCTAGAAACGGGTATTCTTAAACATCGACGACATTTTTGTAACTATCGGTGACGTTTTCATTTTGAACGACCAAATTGCCTTTTCACACTAAACTTACTCGCTCTTTTCTCACCCCTTTCTCTCAAAATCTCCCAAAACCAACAAGACATAATTAAAAAAAAAATAACAATTAGCAAAATCGATTGGATGACGGAACCCAAATCTCCAGTACGTTAACAAATTAATCGCGTCGCAATTTTTTTTTAAATTTTTACAAATCATTTTAGTTAATTATTAATTCTTTTTGTTAACTGAATTACGTCACGTTTTACAAAAATCGTGTCAACATGCGAAAATTAGAAATCATTGAAAATCAACGTCCAATCCATTACTGGACATTGAGTGTCAATGTCCAACCATGGACAAACGTTGATACTCGGCGTTTATCCATGGGCTGAAGTTTGGTCTCAATGTCCCCTCCGTGGTTGGATTTTTAACTCGGATTTATTTGTTTTTAGGTCGTTTTACGTAATTTATTTAGTTTTTTGAAATTTATAAGGTCTATTTATTATCCAAATTTCATTAAACAGGTATCGTGGGAGATTTTTGGTGATAATCATGGTGATTACAATCCCGTATTTGTCACGAATTAGGACTTTTCAACGCGTGATGGGCTTTTAATTGGCACAAAGGATAGTATTCGAGAACAGTTTTGCTTTGGTTAAAGCAAATAAATGAGCCAATAACAAAAAAAATAGGACAAGTTGTTGTCTTCCTACTTTCGATGCTGAAGGCATGGGCGACTTCTTGATGACACGACAAGCCAGTGACGTCAATTAAATGTAGTTGTTCGTTCTGTATTCGAGCCGTGAACAATTACTCTTCTAAATATGAACCAAACGCGGTAGTTTGAAACATTATCACCTCCGAGGGTGATGCATTTCAGTATTTTCAGCTTGCCTTTAAGATTCTTGAGCTTTATCACAATCTTATACATAAGAGTGCCTCTAATAGATTAATTCCAACAATTCTCCACTATGGCCTTATACTCAAGAGCTGAACTCCACATATTATAATACTTGAATAGAACTTTCCTCCTCTCCTTGATGTGTCTTCTAAAACAGACATAAGGACAATGTTAAAAAAAAAAAAAGGCCCTCTGGAAGAAAGTGAGCATAAGCTTCAGGATAAAGATCCATCCAATCAGCATTCACCATGAATCTATCCAAGCGGGAAAAAAATATAGTGGCATGCTCATGTTTGTTATTCCAAGTGTAGAACGCACCCTGACCTATACTATCAACCAACCCACAATACTGAACACACTCCCTAAAATCAGCAATTTCATTCCCCGTGACCTCCCTTCCAATTCTCTCATTAAAGTTTAAAACATTATTGAAGTCACCACAGACAACCCAAGGCCCAGTATATCTATCCTTCATATATTTCAAGTGTGCCCATAGATCAGATCTGACGGCATCATCATTAGAACCATAAACTACAGTATAAAGAAACAAGTCACCAGTTGCAGTTTCAGTAACATGAGCAGAGATGGCTTGATCATTCATATGTAGAGTTGTGACAGCAAAACACTGAGGATCCCAAATAATCTAAACTCGTCCCCCATGATGGAACACATTATTGTTAATCCCTTGCCAATGACTTCCTAATTTATTCAAAACTATATCAAATCTTGCTCCTTAATCTTAGTTTCTACTAACCCATAGAGCGAGCCCAATATTATTTTGATAGAGAAATTTTTTGACATCTAATTGTTCATTGGCTCCATTTATTCCCCTCACATTCCAACATCCTATTTGTTATTTCTCCTGGTGGTTCCCCCAATCCCCCATTCTCCTGGTTCCTTCCCAATGGACTAGTCTTCAGAGCCTCAATATATGATTTTGTCGGAGTAACAGTCTGAGAAGTGGAGTACTCTTGTCTAGTCTTTGTTGAATCACATAGACTGGAGTTACAGATGAAGAAGCATGTTGAGTTAATCCCCCATGAGACACTGCAGGCTGCACAGGTTGAGGATTTGCAACACCTTCCTTTGGCTTATGAACTGGTTCCCAAAATTTCTTCACATGCTTAGGAACTGGTTGAGGCTGTCTTGCTTTCTTAGCCTTACACATAATCTCAGTGTGCCCAATCCCCTTGCAGTTGTCACAAATGCTTGCTGGTTTCCATTCATACTCCACTAAGATACATACTTCATCCCCTTTCTCGTCTTTAAAAATTAAGTTGTATGGGAATTCCTGACTTAATTCCACTTCAATTAACAGCCTAGCAAAGCCTAATCTCGTCTTATCTTCAGTAGGTCCATCTCTCCGAATAAATTTACCCAATAGACCAGCCAATTTCTCCAGACAAGTTTCCCCCCAAAATTTTAGAGGTAGGCCACATAACCCAATCCATATAGGCATAGATTGCACCCTTTCTTTCAACAAGCTAGCTTCTGCAGACCATGCTTAACAACTAATGGTTTATTATCAAACATGGGGAAACCTTGCTCTAAAACTTATCGCTGACATTCCTTAGTTTTAAAACGTACCAAAAATACTCCATTGGGAAGAAAGAATATTTTGTCAATATTATAATTCACCCACAACTTCTTAACAAAACCAGATAGTAATTCCCTCAGATGATTACTCCCCAACACATAACAAATAACCGCAGTATCCCAGAAAAGAAGTTCATCTTGGCCATCATTAATGGTAAATTGCAGCATAGTTTTACTCTCAGACGAAATAGCAGAGGATTGAGTAGTTTGAGGTTTCTTACCTTTTACAGTAGTCCATCCCTCTTGATTTTCCACTGTGTTATCCACTTGCTCTTCCACTATTTCATCCAGATTAAGAGGTGGTATTCCAACAATTTCATTCACTTCCCGTGTTTTTTGCATATCACTAGATTGCAGTATTCCTTTGCTAAATTGTTCCATGTCAAGATTCAAATAGTTGCAATTAGAGAAAGAGAGTCTTATTTTTGCTTTAGATCTAGTTACCTTTTTCTGGGAATTTTTAACGATTTTCTTTACCATTTTGTAAGACAAAACCCTAGAAATCCTAGTGAGAGGTCAGAGCTTTCTCTCTCTAAAACCATTTCTTCTCTGAATAACAATGTTGTTTTGGATGATGGTGAAGGTAATTTGCAAGCTATTCATGATGGAAATGTGTTTCCTCTTATTGGTCCTGTTTTGTCTTAGGTTCATTCTCTCATTTATACGAATGTGGAGATCAGACCTTGTTGCGGGTTTGGGCTGGGCGGTTAAGAATATTAATGATTTGGGAGATGTCATTTATACTAAACTAAGATCAAACCGTTTAGTGCAACCTGCTTCTCAAGCTGAAGCCCTATCCATTTTGGAAGCTTTTCTATGGGCTAGAAGAAGTAATCTTTTGCATGTGTGTATTTATTCATATTGTCTGCAAGTCGTCGCACAAATCTTGGATTTCATTTCGGTTAACATAGATACTAAGGTAATTATTAGATACATTATAAGTTTAGGTTGTTATTTTCAATGTCTTTCATTTTGTTATGTTTCTAGAAGCTGTAATAAAATGGCTCATAGACTAGCTAAAAAAGTCATTAGTATGTTATCTCGTTTCTTTGTCTTTCTGTCAAAAAAATTCTTTTTTTAGTTAGAAAGTCATGTAACTTTAGGTCTTTAGGTCCCTTATCCACTTAGGCCATTGTGCCAGGAGCTGAATTGCACATTATATGAGTCACCACTGACATATACAAAGGCACCAAGGGTTGTTTCCTTTTATACAAAAGTTTCAAAGCTATTACCTACTACTTGTGTAGGTGAGTTCTTCCAGAGCAAGCAGATTAATTAACCCAACTCCGCCTACAAATAACGTTCCAAAAAGCCCAACAAAAATTGAGCAAAAACTCAAAAACACCTCGACCATATTATTAGGAAAAATCCTTGATAACTATGACTAAGTCTCTAACTAGTAGAAAACTAGAAATCGTCTTGAATAGCCGATCTTAAGACAACCTAACCTGCAAAGTGGCAAACCAATATAAACCCCTCGGATTATCTATCACAAAAAGACAAGTGACAAACCAATTAAATTACCACTTGCCCTCCCACTTGCAACCCGACCATCTTTATTGAAAATAAATATATCCGTCAAGACTTGTTCTCATATAATCATATGCCTCATAGTCCTTGGACATTACACACTCTCTCTTTGCCTCAACTTCTCGCTGGTGCCACTCCTCTCCCTTCAAGGTTTATTTATTTCCCCTCTTTTTTCCAAACCCTAATTTGTTGCTCCTGTTCTTCTTCCTTAAATCATGATATTATTATTAAATGTTAATGTTTGTTTTGTTAGGGTTACGGTTAGGCAATGCTAAATGTGATTCTGAAATTTTGTGATCCATTTGTTGGTTTTATGCTGCATTTTAGGATTCTAGATGTTAATATCATTAGGTTGGTTTTTCTTCAGTGAAATTATGGAGTTAGGAAGAAGTATATTGGATGTTATTGATGATGAAGCAAGCTTTCGAGACAGCGAAGATGAAAATATGATGGATATCAAAGAAGGCGAGGTTGTAGACCGACAGTTTTCAGGAAGTGTTAAGGAGTTAGAAGTTCAACTTCAAAAATTAAATACCCAAACTGCAGATGATGTAAATAAGAAGAAGATAAAGAAGAAGAAGCGAAAGAATAAGAAAGCGAGAGCTGTCCCTGGACCTACTCGCTTTGACCTTGATAGGTTTGCTTCTGCATCTAATTTATTTCTGTAAAAAAGGGTTTCTTGAACTTTAGCTGATTTCGATACGTCAATGGCATTGCTTAATGTCTTTGAATTTCTCATTAGTGCTTGATTTTAGCTCTTTGTGTTAAGCTATGTAAACTGAATCACTTAACCCGAGCAAATCGTGAACCTTTGCGCCTTTTGAAACTTGGAACACATACTATAGCCTATCTTATATTAACTAATAGTATACAAGGTCTTACCATGACTGATGACTCAGTCTCTAGGAAGTAGGAAGGCACAAAGTTTAAAACGGGTCCATCTCATAGAGTGGGAAGCAACTGAATTTCGATTTGCCAAAAGAGAATGATACTCTGTATGATAAAAGTTGGAGCAAAAACCGCCTTTTAAATTCTCGTCTAGCCTAACTGTACCTGACACATGCTTTTATAAACCAAGAGTTAGACAATCTGAGCTTTCGATATGTCATTTCCAATTATCTTCTTGGGCTCATACCTAACTGAGTAACTGACCCAAGTATCCCTGTCCCGGTTGTTGGACACATACCCATCATGGATCGTCAAACATGGATTGTTGGAAATGGAAATGGAAATGTCAGCTCAAGGACTTATAACTTGTTTGGATGAGAGATTATTGAGGGAAAGGGAGGAAAGGGGGAGGGAGGGATACAGTTTCTTTGTTTGGTTACTATGGTTAGTACTTAGTAGATAGCCCTCTAACATGATTTCTTCAATCCTCTTAAAGATGCTCAAGGATAAATAACAGAGTACTGATTACTTTTATTTTTGCTTCTGCACGTTCTACAGGTTTGTCATTGGTGTCTGTAAGCGGTTGCGTGAGAAGAAGTCATATTTGGTATATACAGCTGTTGGCATTCTGGAGGCCTCTGCTTTGAGTGATCTCGTAAAAGAGGTAATGAGACAAACTTTAGATTTTGTATATTTGCCATTCTATACTCCTTGCAGACATATATGCGCTGGTCTATTCTCTTCTAGGTCTTGGTATGTAGCTATCTGGTTCATCTGTGACAAAAGTAGTTTTTTGTATATATCTCTAGTCGAAAAAGTTTGCCTTGTTCCAATCCGTGTCAGTACTTGCAATTGAGAATGATCATTGACAATTCGGATGATTTGAATTTCAAACTTTTTTACCATCATATAATTGATTTTCCTATTTATCTCGCATAATTCTTTCAAAGCGATTCTTCTTTACAGAGGATTATCAGCAGACTATCAGTGTATGGTTTTTTACCCTTCTGAACGAGAGGTTTCTTCTTTCAATTTTTTTTTATTTAGTGCTAGCTTAGGATATTACCCTTTGTGCTGTAAGAAGCTCAGTGATTTACCTCTCCAAGTCTTCATCTTTTTTGACAAACATAGATCGAGAACTTGAGATGTTACTATTCAATATGATATTCTATGCAAAATCTTACATGGCCTTCCACTTAAAGGTGAAACAACTAATTACTTCTCTGCCAAATCCTTGTCCGAAGCGGCACCATATGGACTTTTTAGAAGCATATTATAGTTTCTGATGAACAATGTTGTTTCCAAACCCTTGCAGATGCCTTTTGGGGAAGCCTATTACTTCTTACAGTGTTCAGAACTCCGGACTGTGATGCCTACTGTGTGATAGACTCTGCGCTGTTCTACTGATGTAGGTCTTTGACTAGTTGCTTCTACTTTTAAGAAACTAGGCTTGTTGTTGTCACTGTAACTAGACTTCACTTATCAAATACATTGTGATGGTTAATATAATGTTAATATAATGTAGACCTGGCAAATGGGTAACTTGGGTAGGTATATGTTGAGCTAGTCTGCTTTGGGCATGTTATCATTGGGTTATTTTGGGTCGGGTGGTTAGATTCAGATCATTTTAGTTACGAGTCGGGGTATGTTTGTATGTTTCTCTTACCTTTGTTATGTAGATGAAGTTAGTGCTATTTGGATGTTCAAATTACTCATTTGAGGGA
This sequence comes from Heliosperma pusillum, assembly GCA_022085475.1. NCBI lineage: Eukaryota > Viridiplantae > Streptophyta > Magnoliopsida > Caryophyllales > Caryophyllaceae > Heliosperma > Heliosperma pusillum. Next base: position 143,426 of record JAIUZE010003403.1, on the reverse strand, counting down.
AGTTTGGATTGAGTCATCTTCTACCCGGGTAGGTCCGATTGAAAAGAATCCAAAAATGTGATCTAGTGACCCGGAAGCAGTCTCATTTCGATTTGGTTAGCAGCTGTTTGGGAATTGGGTCTTGCAAAGTTCGGGTCAGTCATAGAGGTGGATTGGGTGATTTATGGTTTTAGCTTTTGGACATTTTCAGGGTACTCTATTTGTATTTGAAGATTGTTTATGGATTATATGCTTCGTGTTATATTTTCTTGCCATTTAGTTAAATATTTAATACATGGGATAAGTTTGCTAGTCGTGTGATTGTTGAATGTTGATTGTATGTTTGGTTGTATTTTCTGAGTCTGATCCCTCCACTCTCTACTCTGTAGTAATCATTTACATCATTTTAGTGTTTTCTCAGCGATAATCTTGGCCGTTCTGTGTCTCAGTCCTTTACCTTGTACATCAAAATTGTTCATGGACTTCTTCACATAAGTAGAATTTATAAATTGCAGGTGGATGCCATTCAAACTTGTGGAGGTCAGAAGACTGCTGAAGGTAATCGACATAGAAATGGTGGAGGTATATTATGGAACATACTCAAAACACGTGACCCAAATGCTTACAGAGAGATAATGAAGAAAGGGAAGGAATTTGAGGTGTGTTTTTATAGTCATCTCTTTATCTTTACTCTTTTTCTCGCATTTTAAACTATTGAGTTACTACTATGAAATTATGGGTTATAGTGCAATTGTCTCAGTTGTATTATTACTACTTGCTCTACTTCTGCATCCCTTCAACGCGCTCAACTTAACCATTCATGATTTGACCATTGTTATAATGATCTAATAGGGAATAGTGAACTCTAATACACTTCTTATACTCCGTATATACTCCCTAGAGTCCTACCAATGCTTATGTTCGTCCCCTTCTATTTCATGCATAGTTTTCGGGAACAATATTTTAAGTCTAAAAGGGAAGAAGTAGGACATAATTAATACTCAACAAAACATAATATAATGAAAAAGTTAAACTAAGCTTAAACATAATCAACACACCACCCCACCCCACCCTACCCTACCCCACTCATGGCCCAATCTCTAACTACTCACAGTCTATTTCCACCAACATCACAATCTTTAAGGAGTAGATGGCTCAGCCAACAGTCAATCATCACTCGATCTACCGTCGTCACTATCACCAGTAAAACATCAGAACATATATTTCATCGGGGAAAGATTTAGCAAGATAGAGAAAGTGGCCGACGAGGAAGTTTGAGATGATTGAAGGAGGGCTCAAAGGGTGGGGTGTCAGTGGTGATCGACAGTTTTAGGGGAGGCAGGATGATTTGTTGCGGTGGTGATTTGTTCAGACTTCAGAGGTTTAAGAGGAGGAAGGTGTGGTTGTATTGGCTGTCAGAGACTCAGACATTAGTGAGGAGCGAGGACAGAATGGTATTTTGTTGTTGGTTGTGGTGGCAGCCAGTGAAAAGTGGTGAGGTGGAGATGGGAGGATGGGCTGTTGGCTGAGAGTTGCAGGTCAGAGATAAGTTTGCTAATTAGGTGTATTAAATAATTAAGAATGTAGGGTGAGAACTAATTAACTTGGTTATGAGATCAGAAATGGGTTAAGTTATGCCAGAATATTATGTACCCAGAGAGGTATAGCTAAATGAGAAAAGGGCATAGGAAGAACAAGTAATATGTACCCAGAGAGGAAACTTGGCAGAACAATAAAAAAGGAGGGAGTACCGGAGAGGTCTTTGTTCTTCTCTCGGTAATTGTGCGAGTACCGCAGAGGTCTTTGTTCTTCTCCTGGTAATTGTGCATCTAGATTTACTGTTTATTCCCTTATTGTCGTGTACTAGCTCTGGTAGGGTCCATGTGCTTACATTTGCTTTTGGTTTGGTATTTTATGCAAACTATACAAGTGGAAAAAAAGTTGAGCTATTAGAAGATGAGTTTTAAAAGTTAAAACCTTGTATTTTCATCAAGTGGCTAAGGGCTTGTTTCGATGGACATGAGGGGGAGGGAAGGATACCAAATCTCTTGTTTGGATAACATTTGGGTAAGAGGGATTTGGAGGGATCCATTTCCCCTCCTCCTAGGAAAACTAAAATCCCTCCAACGTAGGAAATAGTTGGAGGGAAATTATATCCAAACACTCATACTCCATTCTTCCTCCCCTCCCCTCCCTTTACCTTCTACTTTGCTACCCAAACAAAGCCTAACCCTTTGTTTGGACAAGAAAATGAAGACGGAAGGGAAGGGGAAAAAGGGAGGAGGTTTTCCCTCCAACTCTTTTCTTTGTTAAAGGGGAGACATTGTGCCTTCGGGGATGCCTCCCCTCCAAATCCATCACCCTCCCTTTTCTTCCAAATTCCCTTACTCAAACAAGCCTTGGAGTTTGAGTTGAACAAGAATGGAATATGTAATAAATTGTTTGGATAGTAGGGGCATAATTGTAAATAAAAAATTTGAGTGTTGCATATATTTGTGACCTATCATCATGCACCATCAAACGAGAAAGGTTCATTCTATAGCATTTAGCAAACTTTGGTGACGCAAATTATGAGAATTTCTGTCTCTAAGCTTTTCCCTCTGAAAACTGGCAGAAACAATTTAGGCGACCACGTTTTGTGTCACCAACTAATGTTGCTTCTCAAGATGCTGGACCAGCTACTGTTAAGCCTTTGCCAACCAATCTCAGTGACGATTCGGAATTGAAAGCTTCGGGAGAAGCTCAACTGGTGCTGCCCATGGGTGAAGTACGAAAATCGGTCCATGATAGGATGAGGTTACCAGTCTCATATGATGATCTGCTTGGAGAGGAGACACTGAAAGACCACGTTTCTTGAAGAGGGTGTTGAGTGTTGACCACTAGCTAAGTATTGGTATCTTGATGAATTTCGGCATTGAAAATCAAATTTTGTAAAAAAAACCAACAAAAATTGAGGACCTTCTTTTTGCCTCATTATATGCTGATGACCGAATTTTTTGCTAAACTAGGGTCCAAACGACAACTATTTAATAAAATACGGCGGGTTTGAAACTATTTACCAAAAATGTGTCCAAGTCATCAATTTCCGCGTTTTATTTTTTATTTTTAAATTTAATCCATCTCGCTCTTCCGGAGAGCGGTAAGTTGAAGAAATAGAAAACAGAATATCCAACACATTTTGAAAAATGGGGAAAATGTGTTTCAGCACCTTCTCGCTCTCCCGGAGAGCGAGATGCTTCAGCGTCAAAAGACAGAACTTTCTATCTGTCAACTTTGTGTGTTCTTCACCTTCTCGCTCTCCCGGTTAGCGAGAAGGTGTACCATCTTAAAAAAAATTCAATTCATCTTGTTCCGGGAGCATTATGCTCCACATCATAGATTTAACAACATACAAAAAATTAAGACATGAGAATTCATCATAAACCGTTTCATAGAAGTAGATTAGTTTGATGTTCATACAAGCTAATTGTTTTAAACTAAAACCAAACCAAACATAATTGTCTTAAACTAAAACCAAACATAATTGTCTTAAAATAGAACCAAACATATAATATCTAATCTTGACGACGATTTTTCCCCTTCTTTCTTGCCCTTGACGTTGATGCTCCTTCCTCGCTCTCTTGGGTAAGTTGCCTACGAGTCTCTAAATGGCGAAAGTCGTATCGTGGAGGGGATGGTGGTCTTGGCTCTTCATAGTTGACAAGATGTGCTTGATTGGTGTGACGCAAGGCATTAAGTGAGCAAGTACGCATGCTTTCAATCAATGCGCAATGATTCAAAGGGACATCGTCCGGCATATCCTTAAGCATTGTTGTCGCCGTGTTGTAGGTGTTTATGTTGCTCTCGGTCTACATTATGTAAATCGTCAACATTAGAAAAATAAATAGTCAAGCGAAATAAATATAATTGGTATAAAGTAAAATAAATAAAAATGACTTACTAGCAATTGATAATCGGCGGCGGTAAGGTAGTAATAGTGATAATCCGTGTAGTCTTCAACGACTTGGCTACTATGGGGAGCAATGCGTTGACGAGTGATTGGGGTGTACCATTCGTAGTACTCATTGCCCCGGCTCATTAACCCGGAGTATATATTGGCTTCCCCCTTTACCTGTTTTGTGCATACGGTTTTCCCATTGCCTTGTGTACTCCTTATGTAGTTGAGCATAGTTTGTTGTACTATTCCCTTGTCGACTAACATTATGCAATGGGATAGAAGTATTGCATTGTTCGGGGATGTTTTGATCCCAACCAAATTGTCGCATACACCTATTTGGAAAATGCGATTCCACCATCTCAAAGCAAATCATGGGAGCAATTACATACCATTCCTCTTGTTTCTCCAAGCATCTAGGCGATACATGTTGGAGACATTTTGTGCGTATGGTACCCAAACAAACTCCGACTCAACCATTCTATCAAATAGGTCCCTCAACACACTTAGCCCTAGCCTATGGTCTTTCAATGAACGTGCTATCCTAAGCCATTTACACCCCAAAGGATCAACTCCCGCTCTCATTTGCGACCCTAGTGGATAATCAACTCCTACCTCCATAGGTACCTTAGACCGTTAAATAACCGGGCGAGCAGTTGGAATCCTTTCCCAGCTCCAAAGTTGCGACAAAAGTATTGGGCCGACAATTTGCCAAACATCTTTTTTCGTTGCCTTACATAGGTTACGATAAAGACATGTTGGTACCCCACTACCCCAACTAAACTCATCTAACTTGGTCAAATAAGATAAAAGTGGTAGGTAAAGCAAACTTGCTAAATTTTCCGTCTTGTCCGGAAACAACACCGCACCAAACAAATAAAGCAAATATGCTCTTACATATTGGTGCAACGTCTCTTCATTTGCATCTTGGGGTAGGTTTTGATAGTTTTGATGTAGTCATTTAAGTTTCAATTTACCACCCTTCAACCATTCACTTGACGGCCTACGGCCAAGCAATTGCTCACATAATAAGCCCCATGGATGCTCACTAAGTCCCGTAACGACTTTACCGGTTATTTGTAGCCCCAACAAGATTTGCACGTCTTGTAAAGTGACGGTGGTTTCCCCAAAAGGCATGTAGAAGGTATGTGTTTATTTCTTGCCTCCACCGCTCAACCAAAGCGGTGATCAAGTCATTGTCTATGGGCACATAACAAAGCCTTGATGCTCAATTAAATTGGGTATTGCTTACGTAGTTTAGCACGGGACCCGGAACTATAAATGTGGATAGAACCTTCATGTGAGATCTACAAGAGAGTGGTGGACATTCCTTCAATAAAATTCTTTGAAATATTAGAATTATGGACTAATGGTACGTAATATTTTATGAAAGCAATATGTAATAGTAATTATTACCTTGCCATCCCAAGTAGCGGTGCTTCTATGACTTTCTTGAAGATGTAAAATCTTGGGGTCATAAGGTCCGGGATCACATGTGAACAAGGGTAGTGGTAAATTTGCCACTTGTTGCAAGTACAAGTTTTTTCAGAAAGGTGAACCGTATGTGAATGTTGAGCATCAGTTGTTAGCCTATTACCACGTCCAGTGACAACTCCATAAAGTCCGGTTTGATAATAAAAAATAGTGACTGTATGATGTGCCGCTAGATCAATGTTTTCTTGAAGTTTCTGTTGCACCTTTTCAGACCATTTGTGACCTAATAACATCCTATCATTTGCATTCCCACGCCTCTCAACAAAATAAGAATTGGCAGAAGAAAGTTGCCTTCACAAGAGCGGTTATTGGAAAAAACCGAACACGTTTCAAAACACCATTAAAACATTCGGAATTATTAGTAGTTTTAATACTATATCGATGTCCTCCATTTAGGCTTTGTTATGTGCCCATAGACATTGACTTGATCACCGCTTTGGTTGAGGGGTGGAGGCAAGAAACACATACCTTCCACATGCCTTTTGGGGAAACCACCGTCACTTTACAAGACGTGCAAATCTTGTTGGGGCTACAAATAACAGGTAGTCATTACGAGACTTAGTGAGCATCCATGGGGCTTATTATGTGAGCAATTGCTTGGTCGTAGGCCGTCAAGTGAATGGTTGAAGGGTGGTAAATTGAAACTTAAATGGCTACATCAAAACTATCAAAACCTACCCCAAGATGCAAATGAAGAGACGTTGCATCAATATGTAAGAGAATATTTGCTCTATTTGTTTGGTGCGGTGTTGTTTCCGGACAAGACAGGAAATTTAGCAAGTTTGCTTTACCTACCACTTTTATCTGATTTGACCAAGTTAGATGAGTTTAGTTGGGGTAGTGGGGTACCAGCATGTCTTTATCGTAACCTATGTAAGACAACGAAAAAAGATGTTTGACAAATTGCCGGCCCAATACTTTTGTCGCAACTTTGGAGCTGGGAAAGGATTCCAATTGCTCGCCCGGTTATTAAACGGTCTAAGGTACCTATGGAGGTAGTAGTTGATTATCCACTAGGGTCGCAAATGAGAGCGAGAGTTGATCCTTTGGGGTGTAAATGGCTTAGGATAGCACGTTCATTGAAAGACCATAAGCTAGGGCTAAGTGTGTTGAGGGACCTATTTGATAGAATGGTTGAGTCGGAGTTTGTTTAGGTACCATACGCACAAAATGTCTCCAACATGTATCGCCTAGATGCTTGGAGAAACAAGAGGAATGGTATGTAATTGCTCCCATGATTTGCTTTGAGATGGTGGAATCGCATTTTCCAAATAGGTGTATGCGACAATTTGGTTGGGATCAAAACATCCCCGAACAATGCAATACTTCTATCCCATTGCATAATGTTAGTCGACAAGGGAATAGTACAACAAACTATGCTCAACTACATAGGAAGTACGTAAGGCAATGGAAAAACCGTATGCACAAAACAGGTAAAGGTGGAAGCCAATACTCCGGGTTAATGAGCCGGGGCAATGAGTACTACGAATGGTACACCCTAATCACTCGTCAACGCATTGCTCCCCATAGTAGCCAAGTCGTTGAAGACTACACGGATTATCACTATTACTACCCTACCGCCGCCGATTATCAATTGCTAGTAAGTCATTTTTATTTATTTTACTTTATATCAATTATCTTTATTTCGCTTGACTATTTATTTTTCTAATGTTGACGATTTACATAATGTGGACCGAGAGCAACATAAACACCTACCACACGGCGACAACCATGCTTAAGGATATGCCGGACGATGTCCCTTTTAATCATTGCACATTGATTGAAAGCATGCGTACTTGCTCACTTAATGCCTTACGTCACACCAATCAAGCACATCTTGTCAACTATGAAGAGCCAAGACCACCATCTCCTCCACGATACGACTTCCGCCATTTAGAGACTCGTAGGCAACTTACCCAAGAGAGCGCTGAAGGAGCATCAACGTCAAAGGCAAGAAAGAAGGGGAAAAATCGTCGTCAAGATTAGATATTATATGATATGATCTACAACAAACTTTGGTTATGTTTGGTTCTATTTTAAGACAATTATGTTTGGTTTTAGTTTAAGACAATTATGTTTGGTTTGGTTTTAGTTTAAAACAATTAGCTTGTATGAACATCAAACTAATCTACTTCTATGAAACGGTTTATGATGAATTCTCATGTCTTAATTTTTTGTATGTTGTTGCATCTATGGTGTGGAGCATAATGCTCCCGGAACAAGATGAATTGAATTTTTTTTTAAGATGGTACACATTCTCGCTAACTGGGAGAGCGAGAAGGTGAAGAACACACAAAGTTGACAGGCAGAAGGTTCTGTCTTTTGATGCTGAAGCATCTCGCTCTCCCGGAGAGCGAGAAGGTACTCAAACACATTTTCCCCATTTTTCAAAATGTGCTGGATATTCTGTTTTCTATTTCTTCAACTTCTCGCTCTCGCGGAGAGCGAGATGGATTAAATTTTTTTAAAAAAAAATAAAACGCGGAAATTGATGACGTGGACCCATTTTCGGTAAATAATTTCAAACCCGCCGTATTTTGTTAAATAGTTATCGTTTGGACCCTAGTTTAGCAAAAAAATTCCTTCTCTTTTTCTTTAACTGGATATTAAAATTGGGTTTTTGTGATCATTGTTATCGTTCTCTTTTGTGGTATTACGCGTAGCTAGCTTTTGAAGTCGATGTTGAAGCGCATATTTTCATGTGAGATTACATTGTTGACTTGTTAGTGTGGATAAAGAAGTTGTTAATGAACACTATATGCTTCGCCCATTTTTTTTTATGTTGTTGACTTGTCGATGTTCAAGCTTTTGAAGTCGATGTTGAAGCGCACATTATCGGACCTAGGCCATTTAATCAGTTCTAAGCACAACATTCCCAAAGTTGGGAGAACATCCTACTTAAAAGGAGTAAAGGATACCGAGATCAGTCATCATAGATTCATAGTACCATAAATGTATTAATTTTTATTTTTACTAAAATACTCGGTAATTATTACGCAAATCTTATACATTGTTCAAAAATCATATATACACACGAACATATTCAAAAGGATCATCACAATTAAGTGACATCTCTTATTGCGTTCAGTACGCACTCCCTTTCCTGTAAACTCAAACATAGTGAGCAGAAATTCTTCGTCTGTTCACGAGATCAATCCCGACACCATTTGAACGACTATAACGTTCTCGTTTTAGTTTCCATCGAGGACTTTAGACACAAGGGCAAGGTAGAATATGTAGATATGGACTAGTATCCTTCAGGTAGTTTCCTTGTCCTGGAAGAACATGCAAACAACGGTGCAATCATCGACCTTTGCTTTTGGAAATTTGCTTTTCCAGGCGGCAGCAGCTTCTTCTACTAGTGTTTTTGCAGCCATTTCTTTGTTCTTGGACGACCACACTATTGACACCACTTCGTCATTGCTTAAAACATCCCACAACTGCATTTCACATACGCAAATTCACGACCCATTAATACAACAAAACTATATACATATACATGTTCGCATACAATAAGGTGGTCTGGCTTATGATAAGATTCGTTTTGCGTGGTTCGTGATTCAGTGTTCGTTCCTAGAACGCTACTGGTCTAAAATATAAAGAACCCCAGAAATCAACTTCCCCGCTTCAAATTGTTTCCAAGTAAAGACGAATAATCCGTTTGATCAAACAACGAAACATCCTTGAGATAAGGGGGAACTTACCCCGTCAGTAGCCAGTACAACAAAGAGGTCATCAGAGGATAAACGGTGATGAGAGACGACAGGGGTAGCAATGATTCCATGACTCTTCATGTCGAAGTCCCCAAAGGCTCTAGACATAGCAAGTCCTGGTATGTTGTCTTTTGGTAACCACACTCTTTCTATGTGTTTCTCGTGCTCCAGAGCAAACACCCGACCATTTGCCTTCGTAATTCTCTCTGCTTCAACTGCAACCATAATAATATTAATTAACATAAAGAAGACGGTTTTTTTTTTCTAACACCGATGATTTTGTAAAAGAAACTCAATAAAACAATAGAATCAAGTCGAAACATAATCTCACCGGCTACACCAGGCTTCAAATCCACAGTCAATGGAGTCGCTTGGATACCATTTTCTGTTAATTTTCCCAATACAGCTCGAGAATCTCCAAGGTTCGCAATAGCAAGATCATCACCCTATTCAATTACAACAACTCCATAAGAATAATAACAATCGCTCCCTAACACCATCTAAAAAGTGAAAATGAAATAGCGCTAGCAGGTGGTACCGAGAATTGATACCTGTTTGACAACAACAACCGCAGTGCTTCCGCTAAAAGTCAAGTCGAGATTATCAAGGAGCAGCCCAATCTCCTCATCCATGGCTTTGAATGAAGTAACGAAAGCATCGTCCCATTCCATGAATTTCCTTTGGTGTAATATTAACGACGGTAATTGGTTTCTTACCACCTTGCTTACCATATGTCCATTTAAACCATGCCCGTCATATACTCCACAAAATACTCCATCTTCCGTACCATATCCCTGTAACATAATCCGTACAACACAAAAAGTTGAGGTCAACAACATTTATACGTGATACTCTGAATTAAATTACGTCCATTTGTCGTGTTCGCAGTATTATTTGAGAAATCGTCAATTAGTTATCTATCGATACTTATTAATAAAGGCGTATATGACCTAAAAGATACTTCAAAAGTTGGTAATATTACACAACATATGAATATAGGATGTATATCAATCAAACTATTACTCGGTACTTGTGAATAACATGAATATAATAATTTACATTTACTTTATCTTATGAGTAGGAAAATAAAGCAAATGTAAACTGTTAACTGAAACCACGGAGTAGAGCTGATAACTAATGTCAATCTTATGATAATGATCGTCTCGTATAAAAATAAAAATTAGCGTTTGAATAAGAAACACACCTGATTTAAAAGCGCCGCGTCTTGGTTTACACCTTTGGTACCGACCTGAGAATAAACCGAACCGACCTTACGATCTCCATTAGCATCAAAGAATGGCGTTTTTATGTGAATTGCATTTTCAAGGCAACCATAAGCATTTACTTGATTATTTGAAGATATACAAGATGAACAGTTTCCCATGTCTTTAAAGATACTAGTATCTTGATTGAATATTCAAAGCTTTTTAGTATCTCTTATTTTGTAATTAAGCCTTTGTTTAAATACAAGTTTAATAAGCATAACATTCATGTACGGCCAAAAAAAGCTGTCTTAAGAGTTGAAAACAAAAAGTCGTACATTTTTTTTAAATTATTTTTAATTGTTATTATTTATTTTAGATTACCCTTAAATCCCTCTTAAAAGACATCTGAGGTGTACATCTGTAGGATTCGTATCTTTACTAAGAAGGAAGAATTTAAGATTAAGAAAGATGCAATTTTTTGTTTTTGTAAATTTTTGTTTTATTTGCATCATCGGGTGGTTCTAATTTTTGGGTAACGGCAAAAGCCGTATCCAATACCTTTTATCGGGTTCACACTTAGAAAACCCTCCTGTATATAAGTATAATGGTATATATAATCTCATGTCATAAATAATTCTAAGACATAATTATTTAGAATAAACGAGTCGATTTGTGTAAGAACTTCTAATTACTACAGAAGGTATGGAATGAATTAGGCATTTCTTTTAATTTCACATAAAGTTCATTGTTCCGTAGTAAACAAAAGACGTGTAAATATAGATGTAAATGCGGATTAACATATTCTAAAAAACAAATTCTCATTTGTATTATTATATGTATAAAAATGATATGTAATTTACCAGTCTTAAACTTAAAACGGACAATACAATCTTGGGGTTGGGGGGAATAATTAAGGTATCTTACATGAAAGATCCTCTATTGAGCATATTATAAATTGTTAATTATAAATTATAAATAACCTTTAAATTTCTATGGAATCATGCAGAAATTGTCATTCTTGACGATGTAAATTTGTATGGAATCATGCAGAAATTGTCATTCTTGACGATGCAAATAAGGTTAATGTTGGTGATGTGTCAAATGACAAAAGGAAGGACGGAAAAAATACTTTAATTGTAAATAAACCGATTGCAGATTCTAAAATTGGATTGATTAGGACAATAGTGCATATTCATCATTAAAGTTAAAATTAATACTAATTTCTTAATATATTCCATTATTAAGGCATTGACTTTGAAAACTGATCCATCAAATTACAATATTGATGGGTACGCCTTACATTACGTTGCAATGTTGCATTAGCTACGATTAAATTACGTTAATTAAGTAGTAAAACAACGAAGACGTTGTCAAATTATGAAATTTTAGACAAAAGTTTTGCGTGATGTTATACTCTCTCAATCTCATTTATATTGTAATAATCTCTCTAAGTTTTAGAAATTACCATATTAAACTAAAATACTTCTCATAAATCTTAAAAATTAGAGCAATTCCAAAAATAAAGTCATAGAAATAGTAGTACCTTTTTTCAGATTAATATATGATGAAGGTAATAAAATAATAATGTTACCTTCTAAACTAAACGTTGTTGAGATGTAGAGACGGATAGTTAATTAATAATGTTGCCTGTAATGAACTAATTATAGACGAACTTATATATTTTTGGACTTTCCACTAGCCATTTTGGCATGGCTATCGTAGGCTCGATTTAATATAATAGCTCAATCCTCGTTTCTCTCAAATTCGGACCCGATCCATACCAATTTGCCACCATGATATAATTATATAGTTAATAATGTAATTGTTGGATGATTACGTTACTTAAGCCATCAAATGGGAGGTTTAGTTCGTAAATAATAAATGGGTAGGTAGCCTCTCTAGGCCACGAGGAGTTATCTACCAATTGATAATTCGACGATTGCATGGATGGAAAAATTAAGAACAAAGTGTAATTTCAAGATGTGCAAAACTTCAAATGAATAGCCATTATACGTCCATATTTTATTGTTATTTATCTATCCATTGATTTTTGTGGTGTTCATCGCCCTTACTTTTAATAAATTTAAGATTCTAGCGGATCCCCCCTTCAGTCAGTAAGATTGTCAAAAGGCGAAAGTCAACGGGTTAGTTTGCGTTCTGCGAGAGCATTCCCTTTGGCCAATTTGATTCGATGGAGAGATAAACCGGTGGCTCTTTCCATTGTGCAAGCAAGATTAGTTGGATTAGCCCACTTCTCCGCTACGATGTATTTCCTAACTTTAACTTATATGTATAGCTATGAAAGCTAATTTGACCTAGAAATTTGGTGCTTGGCCCGTACCTATTACGAGGAAAAATGGTCCATTTTACAAGTTTTTTTTGGTGTTGCTAGGGGTATTCCTACCGATAGGTGGGACAATCTCTTTTAAGGTACTGAAGGCAATTTAATAAATTTTTGGAATTATTTTTCAGTTCATAAGTTATACATCAGGTAGTATATTTGGCTATATACTTTCTGAATTTTATTAAACTTTTTGAATTTTATTTTAAAGAATTTGAGTTTTTAATATAAAGCTTCAAAGCATGTGTACTTATATATTATTAAGCTAAGAGTAAATTAATAATTACTCCCTTATAAGATCCACTTTTCTAAATTTACTCCCTTATAAGTTGTTTTGCTAAAATTATTCCCTAAAGTTACACTTTAATCAAAAATTGCTTCAAAAGTCCAATTTTAGTCACTTATTTTGTCTGTTTTTGAACTCTCCCTCCATTTGTCTACATAATTTTACCTTTCAAAGTATAGATTGCCTAATGCTCAAACGAAATAAGTTCAAAAATAGACAAAATAAATGACTTAAATTGGACTTTTGAAACAATTTTTGATAAAAGTGTAACTTTAGGGAGTAATTTTAGCAAAACAACTTATAAGGGAGTAAATTTAGAAAAGTGGATCTTATAAGGGAGTAATTATTAATTTACTCTTAAGCTAAAAATACAACATTGTTCAAAAATTATACTTATAAATTAAATTAATTTTGAGTTTTTCCATCAAAAAATTATTAAATAATTTGTAAATAGTAAATACTCAGAAAAAAAAATGTAAACTCAAAAATTAAAAGGGTATGACTGTAGAGATGGAAGTGGGCTGTGCTGGCCCACCGTGCTTGGAGAAGAAAATGGCACGGCCTTGGCCCATGAAAGTGGGCTTCGTGTCGTGCCAGTCAAATGAAAATGGCGGCCAAGGCACGGCCCACGGCCCACGGCCATGCATGTCGTGTCGTGTCGTGTCATGTCGTGCTTGAGCGTGCCTTACCAAATCCTCCACTTTAACTCATTTTTTTGTATTTTGAGCGTGTCATGCCTAGGCACAGTCTTTTTTCTCAAACTTCGGCCCAGGCACGGCCCACGACCCATAGCGTGTCGTGTCGTATTGGACCGTGCCAACTCCGTGTCGTGCTAAAATGGGTCGTGCTTTGGCGTGCTGGCCCAACGGCCAACGTGCCCACTTCCATCTCTAGGTATAAATTATTAATACATCCCATGCGTAATTTTTTTTTTCCATAACTTTTGGAACAACCGGCAAGATGGGAAAATATAAAGAATAAAGTGTAATGGTAAAGATTTGAATAACTTCAATTGAATCACAAATTCTCATTGAAGACGTGCATTATTCGTCATAAACTTTATACAGATTGTGCCCCTTTCACAATATGCAAGTGAGTAGGGTAAATGAATCCTCTCATGCCACTTGCACATTATAAGAGGGGTACTATCCGTATTCAGCTTGTGACGGACGTGTCCGTCTTCAGTGAGACGAGCTGCAATTGAATAGCGTTTCTAACTGCATATCTTGTTCCTATCATCAAATAAAGCACGAAAAATTCCCACGGTACCCCCGAAATTTGATAGTTTGTCAGAAATACCCAAAATTTTGACCCGAGAAACTTTAAGTGTCCATAACTCGGGTTTAAAAAATCGGAAAATGACTAAATTTTTTTCAAAAGTTGATCTTTCCGAGAGCTACGATTTGAAAAAAAAAATTGTCGTATTTTAATCCCGTGGCTAGGAGTTTTCGTATGTCAAAGGTTTTTTCACCGAACAAACTTTGAGTGACCATATCTTTTGGTCACAAGTTCCGAACTCGCCAAATTTTTTTTCAAATCGAAGTACTCGGAAAGATGAACGATTTGAAAAAAAATCGTCATTTCCGAGTTTTTAAACACGAGTTATGCCCACTTAAAGTTTTTCGGAGCAAAAATTTGGGTATTACAGGCAAAATGACATAGTTCAGGAGTACCGTGAGAATTTTCCGAACAAAACATCTAACATCAAAATAAATTATCTTATACATGTATTTCGTATTTTGAAATAGAAGAGGAAGTGGTTTTTCTTTTTGGGTCTTCTAAGATACAAAAGTGAAATGAATAGATGATCATTACAGCCAGTTGTCTCATCTTCTCTCCCAAATCTCACCCATATGATGATAAGCACACAGTGAGTCTCTGAACAAAAGTCAAAAGCATGCAATTATCCCAAAGCTAACCTATTTTCCGCCTTACCTATCCATATTATTCTTGCCTCATGAACGTGATCGATCATGATCTTATCCATCCAACCCACGCTTAATTAAATTTAAAACTTATCATTTCTAAAATTATTGTTGTTTTTTTGCTCTAACATGTAGGTTACACATTATTTGATTCAAATAATAACATTTGTAACATAATCGTGGATAATTGGTGAGAGGATTAGTTGACCACGCGTTGGTTGGATATTCGAACCGTAATTCTTTCTTTTTGTACATATAAAAATACATGATATTCATATATAGTTTGTTGGAATTATGCTTTGAATCAGTTTAGTTGCCACTTCGAGTGACAATGCGGAGGTCTCGCTGCACGGTCCGCAAGTCGGGGTCCGGGAGTGAAATGCCCTGGTGGGGGCTCGAGGGCGACACCCCTGAAACCTAAACGGTATCTTTTAATCTGTTTGGATTAGGAATCTGCTTTCAGCCTACTGCTTGTTTTGGGCATATAACCTGTTTTGGGCATTTCTGGGTTTTCTATATTAGATCTTAGAGAGTAGTATATAAACTCTCCAAACATAACCCTCGCAGTTATGCATATCATAACATTCTGAATCTGAATCTTGTAACTCTGTAAAACTCGTCAACATTAATAAAATGCTCATCCCTTCTGCCCTGTGGACGTAGCTAACACACCATTAGTGAACCACGTAAATATATATGTGTGTTATCGTCTTCATTTGTTTTTTCTCATTTCTGTTATAACATATATAGTCCATAGTCCAAACCTACAATTAAGGATCCTAACCTCCCGAGCGATGAGGTTTATTATTATTTACGAAGTATGTATACTTGTGATGAAGAAGCTCAATAATCTCATATGTGAGTGTTATCCCACATTTATCAAAGAGGAGATAGTTTATCACTTTATAAGATAAGATAAGAGGCTACTCCATCTATTGTCAATTCGATTTAGAGTGAAACCTCATTGAGATTATAAAGCGGACTCTCTCTCCTCAGTACGGCTGCGGCCCAAGCCCGATAACGAATTTAACAATACTTTCTTTGTCCTGTAATTTGATCATTCAATTGCATTATTATTGTACAATTGTCAACCAACAACGGCACCTACACATAGTCTCCGTCCCTATTCTTGATCTTTGTGCCAAAACAGAGGTAAACAAATGATCATGACAGAAGGAGTAATAAAGTATAACCAAGCAATAATCTATGTCGGCAAGGGTGGACAGAAGGAGTAATAAAGTATAACCAAGCAATAAACTATGCCGGCAAGGGTGGAGTTTAGTTGTTAAAATTTGAGTGGAATTTTCAAGGGACTCAGGTTCAAATCTCTTTTTTTGTGAAGTATTTGGGTGCGGGTTTTCTTGTCTTGTGGAGTATTTATGTTTTCCATTATAGCCTTTCAATTTACTATTTACCTCTTTCCTTTTTTTATTGTTTATGTTTGATTAAGATAATATTGTATAAGATAAAAAAATTTGTAAAGAACGTGATGATACACATGGAACAATTTTTGTATTTATATTAGAAAAGATCAAATATGTAGTCTATCTAAGACATGAGCTAATTCTTTCTCCAATTCAACTTATAGCAAGTCTCATTAAAGACGGATATATCCGTTTTTAATGAAAACGGATCGGATTGTCTTTCATAAAGAGGCAAGTGGGAGGGCAAGTGAAAAATCACACATGTCGTCTTCGTTGAAGACGGATATGCCCGTCTTCAATGAGAATTAGTGTCCAACTTATGGCGGCAGGCCTTTCTAATTTTTATAATTAACATATAATGGGTTTGGTGCCCGGTTACACCCGGCCTACCTCTATTTACAATTTAAATTTTATTTTATATGAAATATTAAGCGCCAAGACATGTATAACTCAAATATTTATCATTTGTAACATGACATG
Organism: Heliosperma pusillum; assembly: GCA_022085475.1. Taxonomy (NCBI): domain Eukaryota; kingdom Viridiplantae; phylum Streptophyta; class Magnoliopsida; order Caryophyllales; family Caryophyllaceae; genus Heliosperma; species Heliosperma pusillum. The sequence goes on along the minus strand of JAIUZE010003403.1, from coordinate 126,645 downwards.
TCTTAAAATTATGATTAGGTGTAAAATTTATCAAAAACTTATGACACATTCATTACTTTTGCAATTAATATTATTTCTCTCACGACATCACATGTTGTTACTATTACTATTGTTTTTTTTTCTACATCCGTTCTTAGTGCTATTACTTTCACTATTCTCGCCGTCATTATTGTTACTTTTACTACTCCCGCATTTAATACTATTAATTTGCTTACTTTGGTTGTTGCAACGGTTACTTTTGCTACTGCCGCGGTAATTATTATTGTTACTTTTACCAATCAAATAGTCACATGAGAATGTTACTATAATTATTTTTAAATAAATATTAAATATTAAATTATAATTATTTAAACACTAATTAAAATACAAATTTAAAGAATTTCCCTGATGATGAACAGTTATAGCTGAATGTTGTTGTAAGCTTGCAGGCCTTTCAAGTGGCATTTTAATCTTCTATGAATTCTAATAATTCTACCTAATAAACAAAAAAAGTCAAACGTGATCAATGTGTACTAATTCAACGTTTCAAAAGCATGAGTAGTTATCAGCAGAAACAAGTCGAGTTATCAGTTGAATACTTGTATTATATATGTAAATAGTTGAAACTTTAGCTTCAGCCGAAGAGGCAACCCTATAAAAATATTTAGTTGATATTGTTTTAAATGGGCAACTTGTTTCATTGTTTCAGACGGGTCAAGTCCACTCACAAAAGAATAACTTTGGCAAGTGAGGGAATTAAGGATAATCCCTTCACTTGTCCCACTTGCTCTTTTGTGAAGTGATTTGACCCGTCTGAAGTAATAATACGGATTGCCCCGTTTGAAAAAAAAATTGAACCAATATTTACTCCTAATAAATAAGTAAATGTGACTGTAACACCATATATGTTGAATGATTGTGTTTTATTAATTGATTGACTGATTACAATGTTACCATGAGTTATATAACGACATACAAGACTCTTAACATTACCGATATAAATGACGGTAATAATGAAGCGTCTTTCCAATGCCTACTCATAAATATGGGATAGTCCCAATACATCGTAATACCCCCCTCAAACTGGAGCATGGAGATTAAGAATGTCCAGTTTGCGAAGAAGGAACATAAACTGAGATGCGGCCAAGGCTTTAGTAAAAATGTCAGCTAACTGTTGATGAGTGGAGACATGTACGTGCTTGATAAGGCGGGCACTGATGACATCACGAATGAAATGGCAGTCGATCTCGATATGTTTCGTCCGCTCATGGAAAACAGGATTTTGAGCGAGCTGAATTGCAGACTGACTGTCGGAAAAGAGATTAATAGGACAAGAGAAAGAAATACCAAGGCTAGTTGAATTGACAATCCCTTTACCCATTTCAGTTCGCAGAGAATGGTGGCCATAGCACGATATTCAGCTTCCGCGGAGGATAGAGAAATCGTGTGTTGCTGTTTCGTTTTCCAGGAAACAGGAGAGTGACCAAGAAAAACGACCCAGCCAGACACGGATTTGCGCGTGGTCAGCAACCACCCCAATCTGAGTCACACCAGCCACTGACCATAAGTTCACTATCTGACCGCAACAAGATGCCCTGACCCGGACTTCCTTTGAGATAGCGAACGACGCGGAGAGCAGCATCTAAATGTTCTTTGCGAGGGTTACTCAAAAATCGAGACAAGACATGCAAGGCATATGAAAGATCAGGCCCTGTGGCAGCAAGGTATACCAGGCGCCCAACAAGACGGCGGTATGATTCAACATCAGCTAAGTGATCCCCTATTGCTGCTCCCAGGTTATGAGTTTGTTCAATAGGAGTAGCCACGGGTTTAACACCCAACAAACCAGTTTCGGAGATGATGTCAAGAGCATATTTGCGTTGGTTTAAGAAAATACCCTATGAACTATGGGCCACCTCAATACCTAGAAAGTACTTCAACAATCCCAAATCCTTCATGTGAAAGCACTTGCCAAGATAATTTTTAAAAACTGAAATAGCAGCTGAGTCATTACCAACAACAACGAGATCATCCACGTAAACCAAAACGTGGATACAGATCTCGCTGTGATTGTAGCTAAAAAGGGAATAATCGGAATAGGATTGACGAAACCCATAATTGCGCAAAGCAGCAGCCAATTTAGCAAACCAACATCGAGGAGCCTGTTTTAGCACATAAAGAGACTTTTTTAGACGACATACCTTACCCTCTCGGCCCTAGCCAAAACCCAGGGGTAGCTTCATGTAAACCTCCTCGTCAAGATCGACGTGCAAAAAAGTATTGTGCACGTCCATTTGATGAAGTTCCCATTTTTTGACACCTGCAACAGCTAAAAAGGAACGAACAGTAACCATTTTAATGACAAGTGCGAAAGCCTCACCATAATCTATGTCTTCGACCTGATGGTTACCAAATATCACCAAACGGGCTTTATATCTCTCAATACCGCCATCAGAGTGATATTTAATTTTGTAAACCCAACGACAGCCGAGTGCTTTCTTGCCAGGCGAAAGTTAAGAAAGTTCCCAAGTAGCATTATCCTCAAGAGCCGTAATTTCATCTCGCATAGCCTTACACCAATCCGGGTTAGAAAGAGCAGCCCGAAAATTGGGTGGCTCAACACCCGTAGTAATAGCTGCAAGAAAAACTCGGTGGTGCAATGAAAAATTTAAACTAGACAGGTAAGTAGCGAGAGCATAAAGAGTACCTGAAGAACGAGGAGAGTCGGGAGAGGAGTCGGAGTCAGAGGACGTGTCGGCGGTGGTTCCAACAATATACCCTTGAAGACGAGTGGAAGGAAACTTGGCTCTCTGGCCACGGCCCATGTCAACCAGAGACGGACATGAAGAGGGATCCAGTCCATCAGCAGAAGTATCAGAAACCGTACTAGCAGAAGCATTAGTGGGGATACCGGTATTAAGCGTGGTATCCAAAATGGCCGAAGAGTCAGAGGGACCCAAGGTGCTATTGTGCTCGGGTTCAGGGGGGTTAAGTGGGGGAGAAGTCGTAGCATCCGGAAAGTAAGGAAAACTATGCTCATAAAAATAAGCATCTCGACTCACAAAGATTTCCCGAGTAGCCAAATCAAGGACCTTCCAACCTTTTTTTATTGTGAGGATAGCCAATAAATAAACACTTGCGGCTTCTTTTAGCATATTTATCCCCTTTGGTATTTAAATTATGTGCAAAACACAAGCATCCAAATGTTCTAATATGGTTGTAATTGGGTGCGGAGCCAAACAAATGATCATATGGTGTCTTATTGTGTAACAAAGGAGAAGGAGTGCGATTAATCAAATAGGTCGCATTAAGAATACATTCACCCCAAAAAGAGATCGGAAGATGAGCTTGAAGCATCAAAGCCCGAGCAACATTCAGAATATGACGATGTTTTCGTTCGACACGCCCATTTTGTTGAGGGGTGCCGACGCATGAAGTACAAAATAAAATTCCATTCACTCGCAAAAAATCAGCCATGTTAAAGAATTCCGTCCCATTATCCGATTGCACATGTTTTACTATTGCTGAGAACTGAGTTTTAACCATAGCAAATAAACTCAAAAACATATCTGTAACCTTAGTTTTGTCAAGAAGCAAATAAACCCAAGCAGTTCTAGAATAATCGTCCACAATTGTTAAAAAATACTTGGCACCACACGAAGACGGTGACCGATAAGGACCCCATAAATCATAATGGATTAATTCAAAAATTGTCGAGGCTTTATTATTATTGGAATCAAAACTGCTACGGCTATGTTTTGCTTCATGGCAAATATCACAAATAATGTCGGAATTGGCTCGGGAATTACCACCACAAGGCAAAAATTTGACTACTTTATTGGATGGATGGCCAAGACGTCTATGCCATAACTCAAAAGAATCATAGCTCACCCGATGTATTGTTGGTTTAACCACCGCACGCAGCAAATAAAGGCCGTCCCTTTGCTCACCGACTCCAATCCTTGTCCTCAAAGAACGGTCCTAATATGACAAGAAGTGTTAGTAAAGCTAATAACGCAATCCGTCGCGGAAACCAATTGGGATACTGACAAAAGATTACAAGTAAGACTGGTGATAAGGGTAAAGTCGCGTCACCTTAATCAAAGTAAAACCTAATTCACTACTAACTAATAGTCAGCGGTAAGCAAGGTATCGAATCCACAGGGAGGCGGTAGTATTCTAATCTGTTAAACTAGGTTTGTCTCTAAGTAACAATTCGGGGTTTGAGATTTGAGTTCTAAGCTAAAAGCAATCAATAATAACAATAAATAATAACAATAACAATAACTACTAATAATAATAACAACTAATAATAATCAATAACTAACTATAAGCAATAACAAACTAATAAGGTTGAAAACAATGAGATTAAAAGTATAGGGTCTCAGGTTCACTAGGATTATTGTTCAGGGATAGGGATAAAATCAACTATCATGCAATAAAGTTATCTAAGGTCACAAGATCGGTTGATTCAATTATGCCCTTTAGATCTACAATTTAACATGCGATCGCTATCATTAAACGAGTTCTATTCAATTATCGTATCCTATCTTAGTCTTAACCCGGTCGGTGTCAATCCTAATTCGCGAGACTAGTTAATTAATCCTGGCCAGTAATCAAACAACTAGAATTAAAACGATAATCAAACGATAACCATGCAATTGCAATTCAATTAATTAATCTACCCCTTCTAACAATCCTAGATCCTCTTTCAACCCTAGAAAGGAATTTAGCTACTCATAATAATATAAACAACAACAATAATAATTAAAACAAACATAATTAACAACAATGAAAGGATGAACAAAGAATAATTAAAGAACTAGAAGGCAATTAACTGAATAATAAAGAAAGATTGAAGAATACCGATTACAAGATGAACTAAAGACAATCGTCTTTGATGAATAAAATCCGGAGGCAAAGTAAACTAATTTAGGGTTTCTGAATTAAAGCCTAAAAGTATTCAATAGCCTAAGAAAGCATAGAAAAGTATAAGAAAGTATGGAAAAGTATGAAAGATAAGCTTTCCTTTTATAATACAAAAATCTAATTAATTAGGTTAAAGTTTAGGAAAATAGGAAAAAGTCGTCGAAAAACAAGGTTGCTCGATCGAGCAAGGGTATCGTGCTAGATCGAGCAACCTTCAGACCGACTCGATCGAGCAAGTATAGTTTGCTCGATCGAGCAGACCTTCTTTTGGCTCGTTCTCCACTTTTCTTCATTTATTCTCTTTTCATTCTCGATTCCCGTGCTTAACCTTCTACGATCCAACTCCGCCATGCTCCATATCAGCTCAAAAAGCTCCAAATGCATCCAATCTACATTAAAACATAACAAAAGCGGCAGAATCTATATTCTAGCTAAAATAGCATAGAAATAAGCAAGGAAAGACGGTAAATCGAGTTAAATGCGTCTAAGGGAGGCATAAAATATGTGTATAAATAATGATCATCAAACTCCCCCAAACCAATCCTTTGCTTGTCCCTAAGCAAAGCACTCGACACATACAAAGACAAACATACAAATGGTGAATGAAAAACTCAAAGCTAATGTCAATGCACATACAAATCTCAAGCTATCCATATCTATAACAAAGTAATGACTAAGTTGTACCAATAAAACAAATGCAAAGGCACGGGAAAGTAGAAAACGCAGCTCATAATCCAAGATTTTACATGATACCGTAGTATAGACAAAACAAAATACCTTTCAATCTTGCAAGGCTCAATTTGTCGGATTCTCGCGGATTCACTCAAGCACTCATAAGTTTATGTAAAGGTGAGTTTTGTGAAGATAGAAAGAAATAGAAACACTCACTCAACTTATGAAACATGCATGCATTTTAATGTGATAGTAATTTCCCAACAAATACGCATTCGCTACAAAGCACATGAACCGGGACAAAAAGGGAGGCTAATGGGTGAAAGTATAGAAGTGGATTGTGCCAAGGCACGTATGGGAATGTGGGGCTATGACCGGTAGTCGCAGCGACACTTTACCAAAACAAATCTACAAGACTAGCACAAACCAACACCGACTAGAGAAATTATCTTAAACTTTGACAACACAAGAGAGAGATCGATATTGCTCTCTAAATATGCATTAGACTCTAGTATAATCCCTTCCATTATCCCTTGAACAATTCAATGAAGCAACATATATTTTCTTTCTTTTTTTCTTTTTTTCTTTTTTTTCTTTTTCATTTTTTTCAAATCAAATCTTTTTTTTTTCTTTTCTTCATCATTTTTTTTTCTTTTGCTTCACAACTTTTCTCAACAAAGGGAATAAATGACACAATTGCCAACATACTTGCTACACCCAATGATATTCTTTTTGAAATCCCGACCCAACCATAGTAGACAAGTAGACAAGGAAAACATGCAACTGCGACTGTCCCGATAAGGTAGGCAAGTTCTAGGAATGTAGCTATTAGATAGGTTATGAAACAGGCTACAAAGGCTCAAATTGGCTAAACATAGAGAACTCAATAATAAGGGTATAAAATCAAGTCTTTTTTGCGATGTGAGGCTCATTTGAACAAAAAGAACCACCTTTCATCATGCACTTATCAAACGAACGCGTATAGTATCAAGAAACGAAAGTCACACTTATGCAATTTGATGTTACACATTCCACAAGGAGTACCACACTCAAGCCTAAAAACAATGAGACCAGTTTATTAATGTTCCTGGCCTAGGAAGCTCTAAAGACCTCAGAATTTTAAGTGGTTTACCAACAAAAATTGTCAAATCTAATTAGCATAAGGTATGTCACAAACGGTCAAGACTTGTAATACGAGCTTTGTTTTCAAAAATAGTAAGTCAAAACAATGTACATGGACAACTTATTTGGGATTCAAATGCAAAAACAATGCAAATTATCATCATTGTTATTCAACTCACCAAGACTCGACCTAATAAAATAAAAAACATGTTTTTGGATTTTGTAAATTTTTCAATTTTTATGAATTTTTGTTTTTTTTCTTTCACACAACAAATATAAACACACAACATAAATAAAGACTCTCCCCCAAACCTAAATGTCACAGTGTCCTCATTGTGACGCTAACAGCACAACATCACACAATCAACCAACAACAGCAACCTAAAGGACACTACTAACAAAAGGGAAAAAGGGAAATAGCTAAAAGAAAATACAATAAAAGAAAGTACAAGGATAGATAATACCAGTAATTGAGAGAATAAGGGTGAGGTAGTGAAGAAGAATGACGAAATAAGAAGAGGAATGAAGAGAAAATCGGTGAAAACTTGCTTTTTAAGGCTTCGGATCGGTTCGAATCGGGCGACTCGATCGAGCAAGAGGAGCTTGCTCGATCGAGCAACCCAAGATTTCCAGTTTTTTGAGTCTGATAAAGTGGCTGATATGGTGCTGGCATGAAAACTCGATCGAGCAAGTGAGTTTGCTCGGTCGAGCAATCTTAGTATTATCACGTCTTCCACTGGTTTTCTCTTCTTTTCATCTTTCTTTCTTTTCTTTTCTTTTCGTTCTTCATTATTAAAGCGACTTTCAATTGTATTAGCTGCAACACTTAATAGAATTGTTAGATCGCTCCCTCACCGCACTCAAGAAAGCACAACTATATTAACTATCCAAACTAAATCTAATCTAACTATAACATTAATAACTACGCTAATCGAAATAAGATTTACAAATGAATTACAAGTAAATGCCGGGTTGCCTCCCGGTTAGCGCTGGTTTATATCGGTCCCGCACGACCGTGTTACCTCAAAGTCATGGTGGTTTATCAAGAGTGGAAAGGTCGACGGCCTTTCTCACTCCTATAAATGCTCTATCATAATAGGTCTTTAAGCGCGGACCATTGACTTTGAACATTCCGCCCTTGTCGGTTTGTAGCGTAACCGACTCAAACTTGCTCACCTTGGTTTTGTGAATGGTCTCGACCATATGGACTTGAGTTTACTCCGTGAGCTTCCAGCTTCAGCATTCCTGGAAATTAAGGCGATCTCCAGAGGATCCATATCCAAACGCAAAGGGAGACAGTCATCAATAGCTAAATCCACGATATCAACCCTATGACATGTCTCTTCTAGTAGGGGTTGTTTCATTGCCTTATCTAGGTTGAAAGTGATAGTGTCATCCCCCACTGTTAGTGTAAGTCTCCCATTCTTAACATCTATAACCGCCCACGCAGTATGGAGGAATGGTCGTCCCAAAATGATAGGAATTTGGGTGTCCTCAGCCATATCTAAGACAACAAAGTCAACTGGTATGAAAAACTTCCCTACTCTAACCGGTACGTCTTCTAAAATCCCTAAAGGATGTTTAATAGAACGGTCGGCCATTTGTGAGGTCATGGTTGTAACAGTAAGTTGAGCCATATTTAACTTTTTGCATATAGAAAATGGCATTACACTAACACTAGCCCCTAAATCACAAAGGGCTTTATCAATTGCCAAGCAACCTATATTACAAGGAATAGAAAAACTCCCTGGATCCTTTAGCTTAGGTGGTGATCTTGATTGCAACACAGCAGTACAGCACTGCATTCCTCAGTGAATGCAACCGTCTCCACTTCATTAAAGGACCGCTTCCTTGTCAATATATCCTTCATGAACTTTGCATAAGCCGGCACTTGAGTGATCAACTCGGTAAATGGTACACTCACTTGCAAATTCTTCACCACTTCCATAAACCTCCCAAACTGTTTATCGAGCTTGGATTTATGTTGGCGTTGAGGAAAAGGAAGTTTAATTACAATGGGCTCGGCTTCTTTGGCTTTGGAAGATGAATTAGAAGGCTTTTCATCCTGATCAGGGGTTGCTCGATCGAGCAGAGGGGTTGCTCGATCGAGTTTTGCTGTACTGTAACTTTCAGAAACCTCCCGAGAAGAATTTGGGCAAATTTTCTGGGTTGCTCGATCGAGCAAGGGGGTGCTGCTCGATCGAGCAACCTTGTTTTTAGCCTCTTTTTCGCCTTTTTTCGAACTTTGATCAGCAACTTCCAAGCTTTCATTGGTTTCATCCCTTATCATTTCAGGGCCTTTGTAATGGGTTCCACTCCTCAAAGTGATAGCATTGACTTGTTCATGTGGAGGGTGTCCTTGAAGAGGAAGATTACCCGGTTGTTTATGTGGATTTTGAATTGCCAATTGGGCAATTTGAGTGTCAACCATCTTGTTATGAGCTATCAATTGTGAGATCTGAGCATCTTGCTTTTGTTGGATCATAAGACTCTGCTGCAACATGGCTTTCAGTTCCGCCATGTCATTACTCGGAGGTGGTGGAGGTGGAGGTTGTTGAAAGTTTTGGCCACCTTCATTGGAACGATTGTAATTACCTTGGGAATTGCGATTCTAAGGAATCACATAAGAAGAACCTTGTTGCTGAGGTGGTGGTGGGGTAGGATTAAGAACATTCTGACTTCGGTAGGAGAAATTGGGATGTTCTCTTGTCCTTTCATTGTAAAAGTTAGAGTACAGTGAACCTTGCTTAAAGGATTGAAAAGCAAGTACTTGATCAACCGTACTCATACATTCCACTGCATTATGCCCCATAGTACCACATCTTTCACAGGTTGGCTCTTGTTGAACCATGGCATGAACCGTTTGCTTATTTTCCAAGGACTTTGAAGTTTGTAACTCGGCAATTTTGGCAGTTAATGCCTCCAACTGAGCTGCAACTGCATTATCCGTACCTCCTCTCCTCACATTACCCCTAGGATTCCCATACGCAGCAGTGTGAGTAGCCATCTCATCAATTAACTTCCAAGCATTGGCATCAGTAGTGTTATTTTGGAATCTCCCATTAGCAGCAGAATCTAACAAATTCCTCTGATCATCATATAACCCATTATAAAATTGGTTGCATAAGAACCAAGTATCAAAACCATGATGTGGAACAGACTTGACAAGCTTTTTGAAGCGAACCCAGGCCTCATTAAAGTTCTCATTGGGACCTTGTTTGAAAATTGTGATTTGACTTCGAATGGCATTAGTTTTCTGTGGCGGAAAATATCTTTTGTAGAATGCAAGAGCCAAAGAATTCCAATCGGTGATGCCAAGTGCAACCATATCTAACTCACTCAACCAATCTTCTGCCCCGTCTCGTAATAAAAAGGGAAACAACACCAACTTGATTTGATCTTGTGTCACCCCACCCGTTAAAGGAATAGAGCAGCAATAGTTAGTGAATTTCTCCATATGCTTAGCAGGATCCTCAGTAGGGCTCCCTCCAAACATGTTTCGCTCCACCAAAGAGATATAAGATGGACGAATCTCAAAAGTACTATTACCCGTAGTAGGGAGTTGAAATCCCTTGGGAATAGATGCAACGGTAGGTTCCGAGTGGCTGGCTAGAGTAGGCATGGTTGTAGTAAGTGCAGAAATAGGTGTATCCTCTTCTAAGGATGCTTTTTCTGCGACGAATTCGGCGTAAACTGTTTCAAGCGTACTCAAGTCTTCCGCTTCTTGAATTTCCTTCCAAAAGTTTCGTCTAGAACGGAGAGTCTTCTCTGGTTCGGAATCGTAGGGCACGAGAACGGACCTAGAACACCTGGGCATAAACAAAAACTAAAGAAAAGGATGAGAACGGTCTCAAGGAACTTAGGTTCCCTGAGACGAAAAAGACAAACTAAGTAGAAACAAACAGAAAAATGTTGCCTCCCCGGCAACGGCGCCAAATTTGATAAGGGTA